>QODF01000152.1:137094-199597 GCA_024372805.1 Oostethus manadensis | reverse complement strand
GACCTGGAAAAGGCATTCGACCGTGTCCCTCGTGGTGTCCTGTGGGGGGTGCTCCGGGAGTACGGGATTGATGGTCCGCTTCTACGTGCCATTCGGTCCTTGTACAATCGAAGCAGGAGCCTGGTTCGCATTGCCAGCAGTAAGTCGAGCTTGTTTCCGGTGAACGTTGGCCTCCGCCAAGGCTGCCCTTTGTCACCGATTCTGTTCATAATCTTCATGGACAGAATTTCTAGGCGCAGTCAAGGTGTTGAGGGAGTCCAGCTTGGTGACCTTAGGATCTCGTCTCTGCTATTTGCAGACGATGTGGTCCTTATGGCCTCATCAGGCTGTGACCTTCAGCGTTTACTGGAGCGGTTTGCAGCTGAGTGTGAAGCTTCTGGGATGAGACTCAGCACCTCCAAATCCGAGGCCATGGTTCTCAGTCGGAAACGGGTGGACTGTACCCTCCGGGTTGGGAGTGAGGTCTTGCCTCAGGTGGAGGAGTTCAAGTATCTCGGGTTCTTGTTCACGAGTGAGGGAAGGTTGGAGCGTGAGATCGACAGACGGATCGGTACAGCGACCGCATTACTGCGGACGCTGTACCGGACCGTCGAGGTGAAGAGAGAGCTGAGCCGGAAGACAAAGCTCTCTGTTTACCGATCGATCTACGTTCCCACCCTCACCTCATTAGTTATGGATCATGACCGAAAGAACGACATCGCAGATACAAGCGGCGGAAATGAGTTTCCTCCGTAGGGTGGCTGGAGGAGCTCGGCCATCCGGGAGGAGCTCAGAGTAGAGCCGCTGCTCCTTCACATCGAGAGGAGCCAGTTGAGGTGGTGAGGTGTTTCGGGCATGCCCGGTCGGGAGAAGGCCCTGGGGCAGACCTAGGACACGCTGGAGGGACTATGTCTCACAGCTGGCCTGGGATCGCCTTGGTGTCCTCCCGATGGAGCTGGATGAGGTCGCCGGAGACCGGGAAGTCTGCACTTCCCTACTGAGACTGCTGCCCCCGCGACCCGGACCCGGATAAGCGGAAGAAAATGGAATGGAATTATAGCATTTTGACAGCCACGAGTCTTTAATGGCAATAAATACGCTTTTGGAAACGAGCTAGCTTACCTGACACGCCGCCATTCTGGGGAAGCCATAGCCTGGGGTAGTCTCTTCACAACGATTTCAAAATTGCACAGCTCGTTTTCTAAAAATTGATTTGAAAAAAATATGGCAATAACAATTGAATTGTATTATTTGACAAATGAGCTGATATTGAATTAACGCTGTATACAGGGCAGCAATTATTGTGATCACAATAATTAGAGTTTTTAGTAGCAATGTACAAGTTATAAAAGGTGTGATTTATAACAGGCGTCTAATAAAAACCGACGCCTCAGTCACCCTGCCCTGTAGACCAGTTCTAATGTGTGTTGCTGCACGGTTAGCGCATTTGATTCATTTACCTTTTGGCTCTAACGTGACAGATCTTCCCCGAACATCTGTGCACCTCAATTTGTCCGGGCTCTGCGCCTCGTGCATCTTTCTATCGATCCTTCCCGCGATCGCTCGCCTGAGTCAGCCCCCTGCGGGCTGATCACGCTGACGTAATATGCTGCTCAGTCACTGCCTTTTGCACAAAAGACCATGCCCAGAAATGCAAGCAACCGTTCACAAGTCACTAAATTACAGCAATCAAAAGATTAAATACAAGAATTAAATGAAGCTGTCGTTAAAAAAAGAGTTGTTGTGGTCGCCTGGAACGGGGCGTTGCAAAGGAGGGAGAGACATCTTATTTGGAGGAGGAAGTCTCAATAGTGAGACCACCACGCTGCTTAGTTATCGCTGTCTAGTTCTTGTCACGTGTTCAAACATGCCATCTTAACTAGGGGTGCACAAGAACAACTCACAGAGGATTTTTCTGGATGTCTTGTGAGCTGAGGATGATATAACAATTTCGACCCGGTTCCTGGGTCTGCCCTGGTTTGAGGAAACAAAAGATCACTTGGAGCACACACACACACACACACATTCAGGCTGTCCTTTGCTATTGTGCTGTGCGTGCGCTATTTCCCAAGCAAAGGGTTAAGGGAAAATGTAATAGCCTCTTAAGATCTACAAGAGTTCATGAGTTATCTTTTGCTCGTTCACTCCCAGCCATTTGTCATTTCAGACGATTTTGACTGATTTTTCAAGGCACACAGATCCTTGTGCTGGCTTTATGACCATGGAATCTACCAAAAGATGATAATTGTCCTGCAGTTATTGCCGTTAATGGATATCATTGAAAACATTTTTAGATGAATAATTTTGTAATAACAATGCAAGTACTTCATATCAAAAGCAAAAACTTGATTTTCTCAAACGTATTTAATTATTTGTAATTGGAATGCCAGGAGCTTTTAAATAACATTGCAGATGTTTTATTTAAATAAGCTGTTTTTGTGACATTTATTTTATTACCACTATTTAACAGGATGTGCTCTGCTCTTATTTTAAAAGCCGGAAAAGTGAAATGTAATGCATGTTGAAAATATGTTTTGACTATGGCTAAGTGAGACACACATACAGTCGAATTAGCTGCGCCGCTAAACCAAGCTAACCCTCTCAGCTAGCTTAAGCTGGCTGTTGCTGTACTTGAGCTCATGCTCATGTTCAGCGGCTAGTAAGAGTAATTTTTTTTTGCGGACTTAGCCAATGTTTACTGTTGCCGCCTCGACGTGTTTAGTTCAGGAGAGGCTTGGTTAGTGTTTGTACGGACATGCCGCACCATGAGGGAGCAGTCCTGGCACAGTGAGGGTGGACTCCCGCGTTGCTGCAAAGCCATTGAAATTGAACTCCAATAGAGACGAATATCCAGCGTCTAACATGAAACTAACTTTGCCAAAGTGCAGAGTCAAAATTGCCGAGCTCTTAACAAATGAGAGTAAATTTACTCATCTAACGTGCATATTATGATCTCAGTAGGCTCGGAATTTGTCTGCGTGATACCAGCTCATCAAAATGTCTGATCCACTTGTTATGTTCTTTCTCGTGTCTCATGCAAACCTAGCAATCATCGTCACTTAGAGCGGGATCTTGATCACCACTGCTGCCTCGATGGCTGTTATATACTGTTCTTTGATATCAATATTTAACCTGTGATTGTTTGTCATTCATCCAGGTCATTGTATTCTCAGGTCATATTTATCTATAAGCAGTGCATTTTTTTTTACTCAGGAGTCTTCCACAGATACTACCGCTTCCTTTCCCCCTACCCCCCTCACCACTAGCGGCGTTTTGACCACCCACCACGTCACCTGCTGCCACCCCGAACACAGTTAAGCAAAGTATACGCTGCTTGTGGGCTGACTCGCTGTCGCACCTACATGGTGGTTCAAAGTCTTATGAACTCCTACACTTTGCATAAAACCACACCCACAGATGTCGCTAAGCTTGAAGTTACCGACGTCCGCCATCTCCCGGTGCAAATCGGGAGATCTCCCGCCATCTCCCGGTTCACTACACGAGGCACCGCATTTGCAGAAATGGCTCGTTAAATTCAGCAACGTTGCTTGTTAGATTTAGAATTAGAGCAGAAATTGATAACTGATACACAGTTGTGACAATGCTACACTACCGTTACCAATCGCGGCTGATATCAGCTGCAACCGGCGAGGAGCACTCGTGTTACTGTCGGTTTTTGCCAACATCCCAGCGTAAGGGGGAAACACGTCGTAGATACATTACCTAAATTTGCTGTCTGTCACGCCAGCACAGCAGAGTGTCGCCGAGTTGGACAAACTGGGTCATCGTTGGATTATTCTTGGATATCCGTAAGCAGATTTGTCGTGGAGAATAATTTGATTCTCCTGCAGCCACTCAAACAGATTTGCCTCCTGCTGCATGGAAGTGAGAGGCTATTAGAGCTGCCCCTTTTTTTTTTTGCTGTGAATGGAAGTGTGTTATCTTGCTGGTATCACACACCACACCACGAGGGGGAGTGTGGAACCATTGCCGGTTCCTGGCGGCCTCTCTCGACCGACCAAACTTCATACAGTTTGTGGTTGGTTACGTGTGTGTGTGTGTGCACAGGTTCTGTGCTTCAAAATAAAACACTTCTCTTTGTCACTAGGTGTGCAAAGGCGGTAATGGATTTGGGACAGAACTACACTGTCAGCGCCGGTGTTAGTAGCCAAACAGCTCGGTGACACATGGACACAGGAACTGGAAGTCAACTAGTTCTTTCTACACTAAGCCAAAAGGGAGCCAAAGAAAGTTGCAAGCTCCAGAGAAACACGACTGAATTCAAGAAATAAGTCATAGCAAAACACGAAGGTGGTGTCTTTGTCGTCTTTGTCAACAATCACGTCTCGGATCAACGTAAAAGCGCCATTAAACGTACGTTTATCCCATTCGATGGTCATTTGTATGCATTGAAAATGATGTTTGCGTGTAAAGCTGTAATTGTAAAACTCTAAAAACGTGAGCCTGTGAATGTTGTCCCTCATCCAAGTCATTGTAGTCTCACGGCATTCAGTCGATCGCAACTGGACTGTTCAGGTTGTCATTGAAGACGTTCCGCCCTTTGTCCGAGCAGGCGTGAACTGACATTCGGAACGCCCTGCGAACCTAAAAACGTGTTCCGTATGCGTATTTTTGAGACGTAACTGTGTTAGTTAGTAAAGCGCCACAGAGTCAACTGCTGATGACATCACAGACGGGGGACGGAGCTGATTTTTGCTGTTTCCGTGTATTAGCAAGCTCGTAGGCCGCTGACAAGGACGTTTTGTGATAAAAAAAGATAGAGTGTGAACACAGCAGTATATTATAACGCTATAAGACGCGCGGCATGTTGCACGCTTACCGGAGAACGTGCGCACTTGTGTAGTTGTGGTTGCGTTCCCATCATTCCATGACGAAACGAGAGCATGGTTCTGACTGTACTGGACTTTCTGCCGCTTTAACGAGGAGTGACGTTTTAAACGTTGCTTGGGAGCTAAATTAAAACCAGCTTAGTGCATCAAATTTTGGTGGGAACTCTCAGCAGATATTTTGCTTTGCGGGAAGTTTCTGAACTAGGAGGTAACAAAACCAGCTCCTCTGCACGGCCACCCCTCCTCCTCTTTTCCCCATTTACCTCCTGCCCCCTTCTCCTCTGCCTGTTCTTGTTCTCCCTTGGTTTCTCCCTCCATCCCCTTTGTCCCGGGAATGTACCAAGCAGGGAGGGGAAGATGAGGACAGAAAGGGGGAGGGGTGAACCAGCATGTCAGCCTGGGGCGAGGTGGAAGAAGGGGAGAGGATAGCGTGCGGGACGGACAGCAAAACGCGAGCAATTCTGCAGCAGGGAACGGCCTGGAAGTTTGATCGGAACAAAAGCGGACGGGAACGCCGCTTATTGGACTCAGTGGCCGGGAAAGTTTTCCCCGCGCAAGGCACCAAAGAAAGGAAACCTGCGAAGCGGAATCAAGACCGGATATCACAATGGCTGCAAGGCCAAGCGCGCGCGGTAGAAGCTGCGCAAACCCTCCTTTCCATCCTCCAAATCGGACCCTTTTTTTTTAGTCTCTTCGCTTCTTCGTGCCTCCCAGGAAGAGACGCCCTTAACGTTCCGTCCAGTGGAACTGCGCTCAGGACTGCTGAAACCAGACTCCGTGAGACGGGATGAGAACCCGAGACCGGGGACAGGTGTTGGGGATTTCAGGGAAAGGCGCCGTGTGAAGCTCAGCTGCATGAAGGTGGACGGAATTGTGGCTGCGGAGACGAGAAAGGAGCGAAAAGCGGTCCTGCGCGTGCAGTACGAAGGTTGGCGTGTGCATTTCTGCGTTTCTCCTCACCGCCGCATTTGTTTATACTTATCTGTCGTGCGCATTGAAATTGGGCCACTGTACGGACTTAGCAATTTGTTCCGTTACGGAAAACTACTTTCCACGAAAGGGTGCTGTTTTATTTTCCCAATGGTTCCATTCTGCTCATGTGAAAGAGGCGACCACAAACGCTCACAGTTGCAAACTTTTGTCTCCTTGGCTACGATCACACTGCAGGTCAGTTCAGATTTTTTTGCTGTTTTTTTGCTTGGACACTCCATGTCAGTGTGAACACTACGTTTAGGATTTTTTAAACGCCACTCGGGCATTGTTTGTATGTAGATACAAAGACTGATTTAAATACATAACTGCGATTAATTGTATTTGGTATTAGTTAACTCATAGTTAATCGCACAGAATTGTAGATGGAAATGGGGTTTAATCTATACTATACAGGGATGTAAATTCGATACGCAACTACAACGAAAACTACAACAAATTTTATGCTATCGAATATGGGCCATTACTTTAACATTAGAATTAGCGAATTAGCTAGAAATCGCCCAGTTTTTGCATGTTTAATGCGAACGGGCATTTGTCCCACTTTAATGGTCCTTGAACGCACCTTCCCTCTACTATACTGTAATTTTACCCTTTTCATTCACCTCATCTTTGAAAAAAGACTTGCTAAATTAACAAGTTTTTCTTTGATGTGATCTATATTTTATATCTATTTGTTTATTAAATGTGGATTTGGAACATTTACGTTTGAACTCCAGACGCAACAACACAGACACGCATGAACGACGATCACATTACAGTTACATGCCCCCGTGCCCCCCCCCCCGCGGCATTGCTGTATTTCCGTTATAACTCACACTCATTTGGTGTAAGGCCCAATTGACCTGTTCCCACATCAATTTATAGTCGTGATGCTGTCTTCTCGGGAGGGAGGTGTTTTGGTGTGTGGAGGGGCCGAGCCTTTTATAAAGATAGACCCCCTTTTGCTGGATGCCATTCAGCGCCAGTGCAGGCCGACCTGATCGTGATTTGTGAATGTGGTCCAACTGCTGGCGAAAAGCGAGAGGCACTTGCTGGCTTGTTGCGTTATTTCCATTGGAGATCAAATTGCTGCGTTGGGCAGCCGTGTTTATGGTTTCCTGCACCACTGGAAATGTCTGTGTATCTTTAGAATAACTTTTAATAGGTAGGGCGCAGCTGTGACTCAACCGCCTTTCTAGCTTTCTTTTTTGCCTTTAATGCCTTTATGTCGTTAAGCGGGACTAAGTATTATCCTTTACTCGCTGAGATTTTTTTCCCGCCCTACAGCATAAATGTGTTTGTTTACTTATATGTAAATTCCACCCTCCGTCCCTAGTCCGTCCCTAGACGCTGGTATCTGCAAAACTTGGAAAATGCTCGGGTGGAGGTTTACACGTCAGTGTGGTCGATTCGCTCATTTCACTGTCAATCAAAAGGGGATTCCGCCTCAGACCGATCATCCAATCATCACGCAGAAGCCCCATAGACCCCCAGAAATGCTGTGCACCTATTTAGTCAATGAAATGTACACACAGCGCCACATAGTTCACCACTTTTTTTGGTGGACAGTTTAGGGGAAGCTGAGCTTCTCTTGCAGTTTTATAGCAATCACCACTGAGTCCAAGTTCCCTTAAAGTTATCCTTAATAATTGTTTTAAATCGGCTTATTAATGAGCGTAAAGGGGTCGTCATAGCCAGTCTGCTGTGGTACATAGCCAATGAACGTCAGCCTCTTTTCTAACACAAGTAGCCTGGACCAGTTTAATCAAATCTTAAGCATAGGTTACAACCGTTCGCAGACCAGCCGCACGGGACTTTTTGTCATGTCAAATAAACTCTACGGACGTCTTTCGGCGTCTTTGTGTGTCTTTCGTACGTTTTTCTGGTGTCAGGTTTGGGCAAAATGTCAATTTTTTGTGTCCATCCATCCATTTTCTATGCCGCTTATCCTCATTAGGGTTGGGGGTATGCTGGAGCCTATCCCAGCTGGCTCTGGGCGAGAGGCGACAAAAGGTGGCAAAGAGGGAACTTCAAATAATGTGAATGAAATGCTGTCATCGTGAGGAGAAGCAACTTTTAGTGGGGGGGAAGTATTTGCCCGGCGAACCGCTCCGTTGTAGGGGAATCACATCACCAACACTAACCTCCACCCACTCCTCTCTTAGCGTAAATGAAGCTAGCTCGGTTAGCGTAGTTTAGCAGAGCATGCTGGCGAGGCTGTGTGAGTGTGTTTATACCGCGTTGTGTTTTACCGCTTCACTGCCACTGGGTGTTTTACGACGCCCGTTGACGACGTGCAGGTTCTGAGTGAAAAAAGGATGGCAGGCGTTTATTTTTGCACCCGTACTCAATCAAGTTTGAAAAGCATGATTATGATTATTGCCTCTAAACTGATTAACGTTTGTCCGTATGTCTTGATTCCAAACAGAGATGATTCAGCACTCCTGTGGAAAATATCTGGAATGTACCTTTTTTTTCAAGCTCCTTGTATGGCTGAAGAATGCATCATATTTAGCGTTTCATTGCCGTCACAGCCAAGTGGCGGGGCCATCTGGGATGTGGACTCAGTCTGCTGTGACTGTGGAATTTTACTGTCAGGGCTGCACAGGTCACGTTTGTCACAGGTCTATTATTCTGAATTAAATCCCACCAAAGGCTCACATAGCTATGGCAACCAATTATTATTGCCAGTGGGACTTGCAGTGTGCCAGACCTGTCTGTTGTTGAGCTGTAGCGAATGCTTGCCTGAAAGTAAGTTATGCGTATTATGCATAATGATAAAGTGGAATCCATTTAAATGTTTAGTCAGTTGTCATATTTGGAAGGGTTTGGCTAATTCATGGCCACGTTCTGATCTTGTGACGTCTCGTGTACTATTAATCGAGCTCGTCAACCCCCGTGGGACAGCAGGAGGTCGTGACTCAACATGACAGTTTGACTCACGTTGTCGTAAAAGACAGAATGCCAAAATCATCACACAGCAACTTAACATGCAACGGGTAGGTAACAAATATACTGTACAAGGCGAGTACCAGCACTAGTGGAAAATAATAGTTGATTTTAGCGTCCTTTCTTTTCTAAGGATGCGTCCCATAATTAGCAATGCATGATGGGAAGCAGTTAAGATAGTTGCTGTTGCAACTACTTGTATTTGCACTTTTTTGGTATACATTTTTACCTACCTGTTAAGTTGCTGTGTGATGATTTTCACATTTTTTTTATGACACCGTGTTACTGTGACTGTATTAGTAAAAAATATATATATATAAGGAAAGTCAAGTTATGTGCAGTATTCTGGTCAGTTGCATTGATGAGACGCTAGATTAGATTAGATGACCGTCATGCTGCATGTAGTCAGCCGGGACACGTCCGACTGCTGGGAGGCAGTCAGCTGAATGAACAGGCCGTCAACAGCGCGTGGTAGTCGGTGTGTTTCCCAGCAAAGTAATGCATGATGGGAAGCAGCTAGGATAGTTGTTGTGGATTATTCTACACTCCTATTTGGTAATTGTCTTGTGTATTTCTTATCAAACCTTTTGTGTGTTAAATTGCAGTGGGATGATTTTAGCGTTCTTGCTGAGATGACACCTCGCTCATTGCGAGTTCCCTCGGAGCTTGTTTTTGTTTCCTGCCAAATCGAGAGCCACCTCTTGAGAACTATTTGAAAAGCACCGATGTACACTTTGTATACGCGCGCGTCAATCTTGTTTGTTTTGGATATGTCATTTTGTCCGATGGGCTTTAGAGGTTAAGCAGAGTCAGTCATCACGGGGAGGATCAGCGTGGAACTCACGCTTTAATTCTCGTCTTTTACTGCATTTATTTCCAGAAACGTCAAATGTGTCTCTCTTTTGAGGTTGTCTGCGAGTCCTGTTGTGTTTTTATTCAGAAAAGAACAGAGAAAATATCAGTCATTGGAGCAGAATTTGACTACAGCTATTTCGACGTCCCATTTTGTCGTCTTTGACATGATGGGTTGTACTTTTGTTCTTTCCTTTTGAGCGCAACGCAGTGTCCCGTATTTACGATGACAAGATGACACGCCAGTTCATTAATTTAGGCTCTGACGGCGTCATTTGAGCAAATCCCTCATGGCTGGCCAAGCGTGGTGGAGAAGGGTATCAACTGTATCTTGCGTCCGTTGTCCTTTTCCATTGGAGACCTGTGACCTTGATCCATACAGAGAATCGAAGATAGATTTGCTGGTGAAAAAAGATTGCATCTTTAGAGTGCCATTCTATGTTTGTTCCCATCTTGTTTGCGTTTTCTTTCAGTTGTCCCTCGGCGATGAACAGACTGAAGTGACGCGGAACAGCCATGAGTCCAAGGAGCTTGTGTACTTGGTCCATATTTACTGCCAGGTGGGTCTCCTCTCCTCCACACAGAAGTACTGACACGCGCACTAATACACTCAAAGATAGCTTAGCAGTACAGTTGCCGCTGCCTCACTCTGTTGCGTTTTTTGAAAACTCATTCATTAATAAATGTCCGCTGTTTTGTGGTCGACTATGGACTATTATTAGTCCATAAATGTTGAAAGAAGTTCTATGTAGTATTGTGGTCACTATGCATGAGTGATGTATTGGTTAGATTGATGAGACACGCATTATTAGATGACCCTAACGCTGCATGTCGACATGACATAGTGAAAGGAAGTCCTCCCGCCACGTGTGGAAGTGGTCCGTTTTTTGGCTTTTTGCTTTGTCCTTCTTCCCGCTCTATTTGTAACACTTTCTTAAGTTTAGAATAAATAAATCCAAGGCTAACTAGCGCCATTTTTAAAGCACCTGTGTCCCTGCAGTGATTCTATAGTCTGCGCATTAACGGTTGCAATGTAAACAAAAAATCATATGCTTAAAATGATTCTAGGGGTGTTATTTCATGTCTACAGGGCTCTAATAATGGTAAAAGTTGTATTTAGAAAGTCATAAGCTGGATTTCCAATGTTCCAACTATCAAAATATTACATTAATCAGTACTGAATTCACTTATCGCAGTTTGGTCTGGAACGAATGTACCGCGAGAAGCGAGGGACGACTGTAAATCCAAGCGATTTCTATTCAAATGTGACAATAGTTGAAATAACTTCTATGATGTAGTAGTTATTATTGGGCTCATCTGACATTTTTTAACTTTTAAAATCGAATCCGTAGCCGACAGCGCCGTTTTCAAATCACAGTAAATCTTGAAATGGGCTCTGAAAAGAGGAAGTGCGCTTTCTAGCGACATTAACAGGTCGTTCCGGTAATCATAGTGACTTTGCTTTGTAGTTCTGAGGTGTAGGAGATTAGAACATGGCCATAAATTATATGGAAATTACGGTAATTTACGGTAGCCCCCTCTTAACCACAGAACGTGGTAACACGGAACGTCGCCAAGCGAAGAACCACCTGTATTTTTTTTTTTTTTTTTTACCTGATCCCGTCTTTCCGCCTCATTAAACAGTCTTTGTTGACGCCAATTACTCCAGATGCTCAGTCTCCTGTGACCTTTTGGATTTTTTTAATGCCTTTCCATCTGCAGATGGTATTCCTTTTCCTCGTCCTTGGCAGTGACACACAAGTATGCGACTGCGTAGCTGGAAATTCCGCCCGCTCGCAGCCATTGGAAAATTGTTTGATCTTCACCAGTAGTTAAGAAAAAAAACGAGTTAAGTTTAAACAGGGAAAAGTTGCACAGCACAGTCAAATTACTTTCTTGCCGCCGACCCAAACTTGGAGGGTAATTTCTGCCTGAAAGTGGGGCATTTCAGTCAGACCTGCCGCAGCCAGCCCAGTACACGCCACGAGAATCGGCGGGCTTAGTGGTGTGCTGCATTCCCAGCGTACAGGCCTTGGCCCGAGTACACACAGATCCTTTTTAGGCCAAATGAAAGCGAAATGCTTTATTTCCGCCGCTAATTTCACTCATTTGCTTTGGCAGTTTGGAGCGTTTGCCTTACTGGAGTTAGAGGGGGACAGAACAGGCTGGCTTTTTAGCGTGTGTGACGCTACATGAAATACAATCATCGCTTCTGCCCTATTCTTTCCTATTCGGAGAGCCAAGTAAGCAATTTGTGTTCCTCCTCTGCGGACACCAACCAGGAGCATGGGATTACCAAACGTTTTGCACAATTGTCATAACACTGATATGCACACTGAGGACTTTTGTCTCAATGGTATTGAGACAGCTATCATACTTACTAGTGTTACTAGTGTAATCCGATTCGTTTCCCGCTCGGTACAGAGACGTAACAGTCACGGCACAGTCGTCCCTCGCTATGTCGCGCTTTTGTCCAAAAATAAATAATTGATAAATAATTTTTCGTGGTTGACTATGACCTATCATTAGTGCGAACATATGGAAAGACAAGTCATATGTAGTATTGTGGTCACTTGGCATCAGTAAGGTTATGAGACGTGACGATTACATTATCTTTCACACTGCATGGGGACTGACTAATGAAGCCAGCAGAGCCGAGCCGACATACCTTGGCTGAGCTCGGAGTTTAAAAAAAAAAAAAATTGTCCTCCTCTCATTTTGTGTGGAAGTGGTTGACTGTAGAGACGACTGTACAGGTTTGATACTATGAAGCCCTGTCTTTGGGCTAGCGATTGTGTCAAGGAGAAGCAAGATCTTGATGATCCAAGACTTTTGGGAAAAATCACATTTTATTTATAACTGTGCAATGACTGTACATCATACAGGAAGATGACTAAAATATTGCCTAATTTTACGTAAGTAAGATTTCTCAAACATCGGTTGCATTTTTGACCCACCCCTTATAATGCTGTACCACATTTTTAAACAGGTTCGTTGACCTGCTAACACAAACCACAATGACTGCTATTTTCCCGTTTTGACTCACTCTGTGGTTTCTTTATTCAGAGTCGAAGCTGGATTGTGAAGCGCAGCTATGAGGATTTCCGCGTGTTGGACAAGCATCTGCACCTGTGCATCTATGACCGTCGCTTCTCACAGCTGCCGGAGCTGCCTCGACATGACAGCTTGACCGACCAATCCGAAGTGAGCTCCGACAACACCGTCAACGCAGGAAATCGAGGGGTCAAGGAATGCTTTGATTTGATTCGTATGGCATTTCATCCCAGAATTACACTTTGAATATCTTGCAAACAAATGTAAATATTAGCCAATGACAACACAACTGAACGCAAGAAGCAGATTTAAAAAGAAACTTTATATTTTGGGGGGAGAAAAAATCCCAACCTGCATGGCCCTGTGTGACAAAGTGATTTCCCTCCCGTTAAAACAGAACTTTACTGAGATTAATTGAGGTCAATCAGTGTGGAAAAGGTTATAAACTCTTTTTTAAAGATTTGGGACTCCAGCAAACCACAGTGAGAGTCATTATCCACAAATAGCAAAAACATGAAACAGTGGGCACCCAGTGGGTAAAAAATGTCTTTAGAAAGTCAAACAGGTTTTCTGTGCTCTAAATATTCTGAAATTCGGAATGGTCGGGTCTGGAACCTATTGACCGCCAAGGAGGGACAACTATATAGCGTTAACCTGCCGTGTCCGAATGTTTTCCACGTGGGTCGCATACAGGAAATTTAAAGGCTGGGCTTTGAATGTTGTACGTTGGTGTGTTTTCTGTTTTTGTTTTTACCAAAAATCTGCAAATGTGCACGCACGTCAACAATGGGAATGGTCGATAATTAATATTTCTTGCAATGGTACAGCTAGTTGGTGGTCGAGTCTCTTAGTTCTCTCATAGTTATGCGTGTTTTCTTCCATTTTAGTCAGTTTCCCAGATGTTGCTGGCTTACCTCTCTCGGCTTTCAGCCATCGCTGACAACAAGATCAACTGTGGGCCTGCCCTCACGTGGATGGAGGTATGAACCCACAGACCTTTTCTGTAAGGGCGCCCATGGTTAGTCCAACTGAACTTTTCTGATACACGTAAACACCTTTAGCTTTCTAGCTGCACCTGGACTAGACATCGTTTCAGATTTGGACTAGAAAGTGCAGGGTAAAATTGTTTCACGACGTTTTGTGGTTACAGCACGCTTCCATAAATAACAATGTAACACAAACACCCCCCACAAAATATTGTTTGCTTTTGTGACAGCTCAAATATCTGAACTACAGTATAACAATTTACGCTCAAATATAACGCCATGATCTGAACTACAGTATAACAATTTACGCTCAAATATAACGCCATGAATTGTTTCCCTACGATGCGTAACCTTCCGTAACTTCCCTCATGCACTTCCTCCTTCCTGTCGTGTGTGTTTTTACATGCACCTAATCTCTTCTTTTCCTTTTGTCTTATCCCTGCTTATCCAAACAGGGGTCGCCACAGCGAATCATTGTGTTCTGTTTGATTCGGATGTTTTGATTTGGCAAAAGTTTTACGTCGGATGCCCTTCCTGACACAACCATCTACATGAGGGACATGATATATATATTATATATATATAAGTATTTGGGTGTGACCAGGATGGACAGGATCAGGAATGAGTAATAGTTCAATATTCTGAGATACTGAATTTGGGATTTTCATTTGTTTATTAGTTATAATCATCAAAATTAAAAGAAATAAACATTTGAAAAATGTCAGTCTATGTGGAATAAATGTATATAATAAACAAATTCCACTTTTCCAATGACATAACGGATATAAAAAAACTTTTTGGTCATATTCTAATTTATTTAGGAGCATCTGTATTTTGGAATTTACTATAAAACGAATGAACCAAATCACTTATCTGATTTTATCAAATGTACCGCCGCCACCTAGGGGCGGTTTTTATGGCATGCAAATTGCCTTCGAGCCTATTCCATGGGTGGCGAGTCGCATCGTCAGCTCAGTAACTGCGAGCTCGTGACCCAAATTGTAGTTCAAATATCAAACATGTGTAATCGTGGTATGCCAGTTGATTAAATGATTACATGACGGCAAATGTTGAAAAACCATTTAACTTTGATTATTTGCAATTAAAATGATGTAATTACTTGAATAGATTCAGCCATGGGATACACCCTTTCTCCGATTGCCGTTGTTCATTGCAGTCACCATCCGAGTTTAAGTCTTGCATGTGCCTCAGACACTTATTAAAACGAACAATGAATACGTTTCGGCACACTACTGAGGTGCGTACAAGGACCGACGTGGCCTGTTTATAAATGATTTCCATCAGAGGGAACTGTTGCATAAACATTGATCGGATATATATTATTGTGTGTGTGTGTGTGTGTGTGTGTACGTACACCAGGTTGACAATAAGGGAAATCATCTGTTGGTGCATGAAGAGTCTTCCATCAACGTCCCAGCTATCGCTGCTGCCCACGTCATTAAGCGCTACATTGCACAGGCGTCAGACGAGCTCTCCTTTGAGGTGACGCGCCACACACACACACACACGCACGCACACCCACATGCAACACACACACCACATTTGCTGTCTATTCACAGGGAATCCTTTCCATTGATCTTCCATGAATAAATCAAATGATAAATCATAAGAAGGTAGAAGTAGTGTTCCAAATAATAGCGGTCCAACGCGGCCAACCAGAATTAATCGCTGTCATTGTTCAGAAGAATAGCGTACTTTGATTAAAAGGTTGATTGGGGAGAAAAAACCTTTTGAAGAGGTGCAAAAAATTAGAGAAACTTAAAATGGAGAGCAAAACCAGAGACACGTGACAGAAAACGGAAGACAACTATCAAAATGGATCGAGAAATAACCAGAATGGCAAAGGTTCAGCTGATGATCAAAGACAGTTTGGAGTAACCTGTAAGTACTGTGACAGTTTAAAAAAAAGGGCATGTGCAGATGAGGTAACAATTTTCAAATAGAGTGACAATTTGTGGACCGATGAGAGTAAAATTGTTCTTTTTGGGCCCAAGGGCTACAGACAGCCTTAAGAACAAGCATATCATGGGTCTTGTTTGTTCCCTGAGAATCTACTGCACCTACTGGTAACTTGTTTTCCATGGAGCAAATATACTACTAACAGTGATCCATCTGGTTAGTCACATTGCACTGCTATTATTTTGAACACTACCGTAGGTTTTACAGTATTCCTGTTCTTGTTCCCTGCAGGTGGGTGACATCGTGTCGGTCATCGACATGCCTCCCAAAGAAGACACCACCTGGTGGAGGGGGAAGCACGGCTTTCAGGTGGGCCTTTTGCGTCAGCATCACACACACCGTTGGGCTTTCCAGTTTCTTCTTTGCTTGCTGTTCACTTTAAATTTGAGCGTTTTTTTGGTCTTTATTTGATTTATGACGCTATTATAGTGCTCATTGTTTTGTTGTGGCGGGAATGCAAGATGAGGTCATCATCTGATTTGCATATGGGGCCATGCTGCATGTGCAAGCGCTTAAAAGAAAGCAAAGCGAGGATGTTTGGAAGTACAAAAAGTCACTGAAAAAGCCAATTAATTGTACCAAGTTCAGACTTTTTTCTGCCAAATATTTCAACTTCTTCTGAAATAATTTTCTTCAATTTTCATTTTGAAATATTATGACTTTATTTGTATAGTAATGTAACTTTTTTTACCAAACTAATTTTCCAAAAATTTCAACTTTTTATGGTATAACTTTTTTAAAAGTAATATATAAAAAGTAATATATTTTTAATATTTCAACTCCTATAATCTCCTAAAAAAGCTCCTTGGGTGACATTATTTTTCCACATAATACATATTTTTGCTGTTGTTTTTTAACTTTATTTTTGTCAATTTTCTTTTCATGAGCATTTGGCTTTATTCTCATAACGTTATAGCTTTGCATAAAACGAAACACATTTTGCTTGTGAAATGATTTTTCCCATAATATTATGAGTTTGTTGTCTTCAAATTGCAACTTTTTTCATGTTAAAATACGACTTTTTATCTCTTAATATCAAGTCACCACCCTCTCATTATTATTATTATTTAGTTTATTCCCATAATATTTTGTCTTCATTCTGGTAACGTTATAACGTTTATATTCTGCAACATAATTTTTAAAAAAGTCATTTTTTTGTTTGTTTCTTTCTCTTAAGATTACGACTTGAACGTTATTTTGCTCCATGATGACGGTATTCTTGTGTGTATGACTTTTTCTTGTTTGGTTACAACTTTTTTCGCTAAATATGCACGCACAGCCGTGCTAGCATGCTCTGCTAAACTAAGCTAACCCCGCTAGCTTCCAGTCATGCTCCGTGAGAGATGAGTTTTTTCGCCAACTTTCGTCTGTGTTTTCAGGGCGGGTTAGTGTCCGCGAGGAGATTCCGTCCCGTCCACTCACTGTGACAGCATTTCGCTCACAATCCCGCCATTCCCAGAAATCATAGGGCCGTGTGTAATGTGCGCCACACAAGATACACAGACAGTCCCATTACAATGTGTTTGTGAGCAAAAAAACAAAAAAAACAAGTATCTGTTGCGATCCAGATTTATGTAAGAATTGGTGTTTACTTTCGACGTCCTCTCACCCCCTCCAGGTTGGCTTCTTCCCCAGTGAGTGTGTGGAACTCATCAACGATAAAGTGCCGCAGTCCATGACCAACTCCGTGCCAAAGCCAGGTACTGCTCCACTTACTCGCCCGCCATTTAGTGAGGGAAGGAAGTGATGCCTGATGCCAGTTAGGATAAGAGCTTTCAGGAAGTAGTTCACTTTTGAACGTGTGTGTGTTACCCCCGTTTGATGATTAAAAAGTATGCCCGTCCTTCTCGGGCGAGTCACTCCGATCGACACAGTTGCGCCTGCCGGGTCCCTCAAACGGACTGAAAGGTCTCCGTCAGACATGACCTCCCATGACCAAAAAAACACCCATCTATTTCTGCCGCAAGGCATGCTGGGTAGCCTTTTTTTGTTGCTACGATTTTTGCTAGATTGCAAAATATGTTGTCAGAGAAGTAAAGAAAGATGAGTTAACATACTCTTGATGTCCAATGTTTTTTTAATTCACAGTTCGTACCATTGGACTACCCAGCATGCCATGCGGACCTTTGAAAATGACAGTTTAACTTATGTGCTATGTTTAGCACTTGTTGTTGTGTATCACCCACGTAGCAGCAGTTGAGCGCAAGCTCAGGCACACTCCGCAAATCACCGCTACGCCTGCACACTCTCCAGCTTCAGTACTCGCTGCTCGGCCATGTTTGTTTGCTTGCCTGTTGCACATTTCGTCTCAGGTTTTTGCCCCTCTGTCGAATCGAATGCCGGCCACGATCCCAGCACAAACCTCGGTTTTAAAAGGTTAACTGACATGGTGTACCAAATTTGTAGCAAATTTGTTATATATTGTTTCTAATCACATTCTGCATTTTTCGAAAGCGAACGGTAAAGTCGCAAAAATCCCATTTATTGTAGAACGCGTCGTCGCAGCAGAGCTTGACGTAAGCCTCCCGACTGCACAAACATGGCGGTGTACGAGACAGAGGATGTTTAAGGTGAGGATTTAAGCGATGTGTCAATGGTTTTGGAGAAGAAAAGAAGGGAGAAACATTTGGAGATGAAACTGAGAACTAGAAGAACATGGACTTAAGACACAGAGCTGAATAATTGTCGCAATCGAAACACAGAATGGTAAGTTTAAATCACTCTGGAGTTCCTCATCCTTCAATTATTGTTTTAAATCAGCGTTAAGGGGTGTTTTGAGCATTTTTCCAACCGCCAACATATGCTGTGACAAGATGTTTACATAACATGTATAATGCTTTGCAGCCTTGTCGGTATCATGGAATAGTGTTTAGAAGACTTTATGTAAAGAAGAAGGGACTTTTTATGTTCTGCTGCAACTTTGACACTGTTCTTTTTGTCTATTGTTTTTCGTACATCGCATCAGGAATAGCATTCTTTTTCAAAATGCGCTTTCAAACTAAATGTTTTGGCATTTTGATGAAAAATATATCAAAACACTCAAGGTAGGCATCCATTGTCTATTTTTGTGTTACAACGTTCTCTTTTGGAAAAGAAAAAGTATTACGGGATCACTATAAAAATATTAACATCCAGCAGCAACACGTTTTGGCATTTTGGTGAAAAATATATCAAACAAAGCCGACAATCTACCTCGAGAAGCGTTTGTTTACTCCGCTTTGGTTGAGAAACCCCAATAAGGTCACTTCCGGAAACCATCAACTATAAATGTACTTTTTGCCAATTTACCATTCACCATCAAAAATCAAACAATGTAGACCATGATTGCTAACATACAAAATAAAATACACGAGCAAAGTTGCTAATCATGTCAGTGACCCCGTTTGCGTATCTTTCTTAAGCGTTTGTAGAGTATAAAAAGATTTTATTTTATTTTTAAGTGAATTATTTAAAAAAATAAAACAACCGAGAGATAATTCTCTTTTAAATAAAATGAGCAAATAATTAATATGAAATAATATACATATATATATAAAACAGGGTTTTCCAACTTGGGCTGCAACAGAAAAAATTGTATTCTTGATTTTTTTTTGGTTGAAAAATCGCAAACAGTACATGACACAGTGTCAGATTTGCATAATTGGCACATTTGCAAAAAAGCGAGTAAAAACCTGAAAAGCAAAACAAATGTAGAGAACTATGAATTAAAACTTTTGTCGCTTGGTTTTTTTTTTTTTATGTCACAAGCAAAACTGAGCATCTAGTGAGTGCTTTGTATGGCACCCGGTACTCGTTGAGAAGAGCAACGTGAGTTTTCATTTCAAAGTCCGACTTGATTTTATTGTCAGTCACACCGCAAATATACCGCACTAGGGATGTCACGAGACGCTCAGTTCACAAGATGAGACTCTTCTGTGTGTATGCAAGCCGCCCCGCCTCCACCCACCGACACAAAGAGACTGTATGACTGACAAAAGGGGTCACCCGGTTCATGCCGTTGTTCTATGGGGCAAGCGCGCCAAGGTGCAGAAACCAATGCACAGAGTGAATACTCTTCCTGCCTGTTTGAAGGCGACAGAGATGAAAACAATCACGGGAAATCTCGCCACATTCAAATCTCGCAAGATCTTGTAAGACGGGATCACGTAGTTACAACCCGCATTGCTTGTTTTCACTGCATGGATTCATCTTTAGTTTCTGATGTCTCGCTGCACACGGTGGAACTGCACAGGGTGTCCTTAAATTCTGCACATTGGTAAATATGCATATATTACACAATTACGATGACAGAAAAACATATAATATATATAATAGTTTACTTGGATTGTAACGTCTGTTCATATTATAGATTTTTATGAACATTCATATATAAACTGGATGTAGTAATACTCTTTTCGGTGCAACGTGTGTGTATTAAATGTGCAGACTTGAGGGAGACCCTGCGGTGTCTGCATGTGTCTTGATGTGTCGCATCTGACTCTGCCTCCTCTGTCTCAGCGTCACCGTGCTCTGGCCCGCCGCCTGCTTCGTGGAGCCTCTTCCCCCCCTGTGCGTGCTGGTATACGCCCCATGCATCCCGCCCTCACTAGCACACTGACACATGTAAACTGTAATGACCACGTTGCCGTTTCTTCATCCGAATGGATAAAGTTCTTATATTTACGTGCTGTGGTACGTGGTGTGTTTTTTTTCTAACTTGTATTGCTTTTCTCCCTCTGCTGCTGATCCGCATGTCCCCGTCCATCTGATCATCCATCCGTCTTTCTGTTGGTCCATCTGTCCATCGGGCTGCATGCAGATTTGGAGATGGAGAGTGTAATGCAGGACAGTGCATGGGTGGCCGACCCGTTAAACCCCTACAGCCTAAGTTCAGGTAGACAACTGCCCCCCCCCCGGCAAGAACTAACCTCAGACTTGTTTGTTTTGTGCTACTCAAATGCGCTTTCAAAATACACCAGAACCTGCAAGTTTCACCACAAGCAGAATATTTTGTCAGGATCTGAGGTAGCTGTCAAGTGGTAGACTGCCCCTCCCCCCCGGGATGCACAGACAGAAGAGTGGTGTGCGTGATAAAAAGTCTTAAAAATTACAAACAGGTGCTAGTACTCACAGAAGTGTAAAGGACAGAGTGAAAACGGCTCAGTGAAAATCCAATCGGTAGTCTCTGCGGTAGCAACAAGGAAGAAGCACGTGTAGGTGACAGCCTGGGCAAGGAAAACTAAGGTGACCGAAGTGAAGAACCAGCAGCGTCCCTGTGAGGGCGCCGGGCTTATGAATCCAAATCCTTCCCATTGGAAACAGCTGTGCCTCCTTCCACTGGGGTAACATGGCTGCATCTTACCCACAGCAGGAAGTGCAGCTCTCCAAAATAAGAGTGCAGGACAGAAAGTGACCATTCCTGCCCGGCGGAGTGTGACTTCGTTTTTTCCTGTGGCAAAGAATAGAAATTGAATTGTACCCGTGTCATCATAATACCAACTGAACAGACAGTGTTTCAAGTCGGGATGGCTTGATACCACTTTTTCATGCAGTCCGCTTTTTTACTTTTCTCCTTTCTTGGTTTGTCTTTCCCGTACTGTTCCCATCAGGCTGTTCTAATTTGCACATATTTCACGTTTGTTCGCCCCCAATAATTGCTTCAGGGCTTTGTGCGGATTGCAGAATAATAGGATAATACATGGCGGAATATCCACGCAACGCTGCTTTTCAAAGACAACAATGTTGCTGGGCCCCGCAGGTACAGTACATGCAAATACGTTAGGGGTGAGCCAGGTTACTGCAGCAGCTCCATTGCTCAGGGTATCCCGCGTCTGGATGAGGGCCAGCTGTGTTTGTGCCTGTTTGGTGGAAGCTGAAAGGACGCGGTAGGGTTGTCGGCGTTCTGGGTCTGGACTGGCCTTGATTTATTTAATCCTTTTACAATGGGGCGGGGGGCTTGTAAACCCATCCATTGAGCATTGAGCTTTGTTCTGCAACAGTACGAATTTAATGCTCCCTCTCCATGGCGACTGAAAAGAGCACATTCCTGCAAGGAGCGACAGAGCTTTGGAGGGGGAATAAAAAAACGCCATACCCTCCATGCACCGTCTGTGTTTTCGGGTGGAAAAAATGAAATGTGAAGTCTGTAGGGTAGATTAGTGTCTGAAGTGCAGGGTTCCTGCACAAATATGGAAACTTATTGGTTGCCATGTCTACTATAGGCCGTTAGCATGTTGAACACACAGTCAGGAAATCTGGTTCTGGTTCTAATCTCCGCTTGGCATCTCTGTGTGGAGTTTGCATGTTTTCTCCCAGTGCTCCGGTTTCCTCCTACATCCCAAAAACATGCATGTTAGGGTAATCGGCGACTCTAAATTGTCCATAGGTATAAATGATTGTTTCTCTATATGTGTCCTGTGATTGGCTGGCTACCACTCCAGGGTGTACCCCGCCTCTGGCCCAAAGTCAGCTGGGATAGGCGTCCCTAATGAGGAGAAGCAGCAGAGAAAATGGATGGATGGATGTCGGCTATATTTGGTAATCTGAGTAGAATGGTGACCACAGGGGTGCTATTTCATGTCTACATGGCTCTAAAAAAACATTAATGGATTTTCTATGCAATACTTATGAAAAAATTTCATTTTTTTATACCAGTGATGTCCAATAATATTGGCCCGCTGATGTTGGTCAGTATCGGTATTGTTTTTTTCTCCCTAATAGGGGTCGATCCGCCACCGATCAGTATTGTCCGACTTCTGTGAAAACTCACGAGATCAGCAAGTGCCTTTTCAATGCCGATCCCAAAAGCCGGTGACTGGTGGCTAGAGCCCATAGCGATAACTAGCATCCCACTTTCCCCTCCCACAAAACAAGTTCCACACGGCAGCCATCTTACCTGCTTATCACGTAAAACAACACAATTTACGTCCTTGGTGATTTTTCTGATCATCATCTTGTGACAGTCTGAAGGCCAAGCTAATAACCCGAAAATAACTGAATTCATCGAACGAGATGATCGCCGGGTCGCCGAGCGCTTTTTCCCATACATGGAAGTTCCACCAATGTACTCACATCCAAAGTCTCCCTAAAGACTGCGTGTCATCCCCCGGAAGTTTCACCATGCGGTGATATTATGTTCTCTTCAAACAGGAAGTTTGATATGTTTTTGATATTATAGTTTCTTGTTTTATATATTAGTACCCTATCATCACAGAATCGTTGACCAATAAAATCGGAATTTGCCATTTAACGCGGACTCTTGCAAAAATTCACATTAAGTCAATGAAATGCTGTCATCGTGAGGAGGAGGAAGGTTCGTGTGTGGAATTAAAATACCCGGCGGACGGCTCAATCGTGATGGAATCTCATTACAAACACTAAACGGCCCGCTCCTGTGTAGCGAAAGTTCCATTTGCAATGCCCGATGATGACGTGCAGGTTCTGAGTGAAAAAAGACAAAAATTCACAGAAATTAAAACGGAAAAAACGGAATTTGTGAAAGACTAAACCTGGTTTTGGCGCCGTGGATGAGTGGGTAGCATGGTTGCCTCACAGTCAGGAGATCAAGGTTCAAATCTCTGTTAGGCGTCTCTGTGTGGAGTTTGCATCTTCTCCCAGTGCGTGCGTGGGTTTTCTCTTGGTACTCCGGTTTCCTCCCACATTGCAAAAATATGCATGTTAGCTTAAATGGCGACTTTAAATTGTCCATAGGTATGAATGTGAGTGTGAATATTTGTTTGTCTATATGTGCCCTGCGATTGACTGGCGACCAGTCCAGGGTGTACCCCGCCTCCCGCCCGAAGTCAGCTGGGATAGGCTCAGGCATACCCACGACCCTAATGAGGATATGCGGCATAGAAAATACATGGATGGATAAGCCAGATTTGATATGGCCCTATATCATATAGCCAGTAACAGGGGTGCAGCTGGGAATTCTGGGTCCCATGACCCTCTCATTTATTAATTAATTAATTTTATTAGTCGTTACCTCGTCGTTTTGGGGGCAGTCAAGGGACATTGGAATTGTCCTGACTTTTCCCCTTGATACGGCACCCCTTGCTAATATCACTCGTAAAAAGTGGGGGGGGAAAACGTATCGGTATCCGCTGATATCGGAATCTGAAACTGAGACAATGTTGGATATCGGCAAAAAAGCCGATATCAGACATCCCTAATTAATAGTGAATCTACTTTGTGGAAGTTCACCCATGGCGGCCAATTATTTGTGGTTGTTTTTCACAGCAAAATTTGGACCTTAGGTTCTACCTTTTCCTTGTTGTGTACGCCAACGTTACATTAAGCGGGCTCTTTTTGGCGGACACGGACCTGGTGAGTTCTTGGACACTTAAACAGGTTCCAACTGTACATTGGCTTGCTTTTAGCATTTTGCATGTACAAGGTGGCCCGAGCATGCTTCTGTTTTCCCTGTGTGCCGACTGTGGTAGAAAAGGTTTGGACCCCCACCGCTTGAAAGGAAGAAAAAAGACGTTCGCCTTGTTTTCCTGACCCCTTGCCCAATGGCCCCATGTCTGGGGAGGCGTTGGTTTGGGCAGCTGTTTGAGCGGATATGAGCTCAAACAGCTGATTATGGGAGGGAGAGGGGACGCGTGGGAGACGGCCGGATTTGTTACTGCAAGGAGGTCCAGTGTTTAGAGTATGAGCGATCCTGTTGCCGTCTGGTGGAGGTTTGTTACAAGCTACGTTGTTGACGTCTGTCTGTCATTGGTTTTCCTTGTCTGGACAATGACTTTGATGTTCCTCTAAAAAATACGCTGCAAAGTGGTTTTGTGGTCACGTAGTCTTGTCTTGAAGCATCCGTGGTCTGGTCTAAGCAGAACGCAGGTCTCAGTGTTTCCCACAAGACCGCCATCTATTAGGAATTTAAAATTTGCATAACGGGCTTTTACGCCAACAGTGCGTTAAACAGCAAAGCAAGTACGTTTCGAGCTACAAGTGGACTTTTCTCCTGTCGCTAAACAAACAAGACGGCGCCGCCTGCGAGTGCTTTCCAGATAAGGGAGGGGCCCAAAAGACACCTCCTCGTCGCTAGTTGCTTTTTTTGAAAAAGAGCATTGAGAAGGTCTGATTGCTGGCTAAATATAGCGACAAACGGTCCAAATTGATTTGTGGCGATAGTCATGGTACAAACTTGGCCATCATTGGTTAACAATTCTGGACTTCTGACCCACTCACCAAAAAAAAAACCCTCATTTTGGCAATACAGTTAGCATCCCTCCTAGAAGGACTCAAACCGTAATGATCAATTTCTCCACAAAAATAAATAATGCATATATGATTACTCCCTTTTGGACACACAAAAATATTAACACAAAGCACTTTTTTCGTAGGTTTACCTGCCAAAAATGATTCAAAGTGCACGCTCAGTCTATTCCCGCTACATTGTAGTTCGAACAGCGCTCCCTCAAAAATTAATTAATAATAAATGATTGCTGTGTTGTCATAAAATGCATATTTAAGCAGGTTTTACGTGTTCTTGGCGTAAATTAAGGATTTTTAAGCATAAAAATGGCTAAAGGTGAAATAAAAACACAAATATAAGTGATGTGTGTTACGTCAGTCGGCAAGTGGCTGAGTGCTAGCAGCAGGTTAGCAGTGTAGAGAGTGGGCGACAGCAGCTCCTGTGTGAATGTTCACTCCATATGTGTTCTTGGCTTGTTAATAAAGCGACTGAAGTTCATCATGAGTCTCTCCCTAACCACAAACAGCGGCAGTATTCTACACTGGTAACTAGGTCGCAGTAACATTACATTGATGAGACAATAGCCACCTCAGCAAGCGCGCTGTCAATGCAAATGTGTGAGTCTTATTTCTTATTTATGTCTTTTCTACTATTAGGTCTACTATAGTATACATTTGGTAATACAAGTGTAAAGGTGACTATAGGGGTGTTACTTTATGTCTGGAGGGCTCTATTGATGGTTTTCTATGCTTTAAATACAAAAATGTTCAATTTATTTAAATTGAATCCTACGGAAATTCTACGGAAATTTATTTATCGCAATAATTACACATAAATGATGAAGGAAAGGAATAAATTAATAGTTAACGTTCGTTTTCAACCATTGTGGCTTATTTTGCAGCTGTGATCAATAAGAAAAGATGAGACTTCAGGTCTAACTGTGTTAGTTAGCAAAGAACTACACTGATGATGTCGTAGACAGGTGAGGGAGCTGGGGGACCTTTCGGTTTTGATTTACAGTGATGTGTCGTGATAAAAAAAAAAAACACATAATTGGTCTTACGCGGTAAAATGGAAAATACGCTAACCCGGGACGCCTGCTAACCAAGGTTCCTTACATTGCAGTGATGAGAAAAAGGGGGGGAAAGTACAGTAGATCCACTTTAATGAAGTGTCACATGTAGCATGTCATGAATTTTGACGTTTATGTTTGTTTGGACGTTGCTGAGCATTTACTCTTGTTGGCCTGCTATTTTCTTGCAAAACAGACACATTTCCGCCAGCATGTGACCGTGAAAAGAGGAGTGCTTCCCTACTTCCTCACCGCAGTTGTGTTCACGGAAAACGAGGTTGCGTGTGAGTGAGATGTCCCATACGTCTCGAAGCACTCGAAAGCAGCACGAGTCGTTTTTTCTTTGCTTTTTTTAAACCAACACTGTGAACCCGAAGCGCGCACGCGCGTGTTTGCGCGTGGGAGCGACGCTGTTGGCTGACAGAGCAGAGGCGCGCGCGCACACACGCGCACTAGGGTCGTCGTTTTTTTTTTTTTAATTTTTTGTTCAGCCTTCAAACCTTCATCGTCCCTCTGGCTCTCGTTTGCCAGTCGAACAAAACGGCGCCTTCCCGAACTTTGGGTGAGAATAGTTCCGTTTAGCGCCACGTTTTACGCAGGAGGGAAGAAAATGACGGACGGACTTGGTTTGAAGTTTGTTCGCTGATTGAAGCCGGCCCGCCACTGTGGGAACAAGGTAGGGGCGAAGTGTGAGGAATTGTCGTGAATATACAGCATTCCGTAGTCCTAACTGGGCTCGTAAAATAGTTACAGTGCTGGGGTGGAAACGCTGATGCTAACAACAAAGCTAACTTTCTAGCCTCGTATTTCCAAAATAGCATCATGAAATACCCGCGTCGTTTAGATTTTTCCAAATAAAAAAGCTTGTGCATACTCTATAACTCTATATACTAACACGGCGCCGCTATTTGCGGTGCGGCCCCTTTAAGGAAGTCTTCACCAGGAAAGGAAGTGAGCAATCTGACCCTTGGAGCAATGGAAGGGGCGTTCAAAGTCTGAGGGAAATCAGGCAATTGAGTTAGCATACCTTTCCCTTGGTCATGACCAGTGAATGTGCATTTTATAACACACCCGGGTGATTAAAAACAAAAAAACACATTCACGTGGTGTCGTCGGTTCCACGTAAGTGTGTGAAAGCTAATGTACACACCACAGTACATCTTATATCTCACTATTTTGCAGGATTGAGGGGTGTCAACGCACCAATACCCAGCATGCCTTGCTTTACATCAAGTTTAAATATTTGAAAAAAATTGATATTCCAAAAATGGAACAGAACAATCAGCCGTAATTTTACGAAAATAAAGTAAAAATATTCAGAGAAAAAAGTCGCAATTTAGTGAGAATAAACTTGTATAATGATGAGGAAAAAGTATATAAAATTAGTAGTAGATTTGAAATAATAAAGGAAAATGAGGTGGGGTGAAAAATCAAAATATTATTGGAATATAGTCATAATGACGAGAAGAAAAATGTAATATTTGAAGAAAGTTTAATTATTTGAAAAAAATTGAGATTCTGAAAATGAGCAGCTGTAATTTTACGAAAATAAAGTAAAATATACAGAGAAAAAGTTGCAATTTTATGAGAATAACCTTGTACTAGGATGAGGAAAAAGTATGTAAATTAAGTAGTAGATTTGAAATGTTAAAGAAAAAAGTGGAAAATGAAGTGGGGGGAAAAAATCATATCATGCAAATAAAGTAATAATATCATCAAAAAATGAAGATTATTTTAGAAGAGAGTAGAAGAATTTTGGAAAATGAAAAAAAAACAAAAGTTTAAAAAATGGGGTAAAAGTAGCAAAGTTGAGACTAATCTTTTTTTTCACCTACATCACAAAATTGAGATGCAGTTTTTCTTGAAATATTTATAACCTCTTAGCATAGCTACTACTCACTTTTTGCAGATACATCATGGTGGGTGGGGCCTGCATCAAAAGTACTGAATGTGGTGCTTTTGTGTGCACTTAATGCACACTTTCAAACATGACAAAAATCCATCACGTGACTTTGCATCGGAATGTGTCACTGCTGTAAAAAAAAAAAAAAAGAAGCTGTACAGTCCATGCAACACATTCCTGCTGAATGTTTAGTCTCAGAGCGCGTCTTTTTTTGTAAAAATGGATGATGTAAGTGTTTCAGTGTGAGTCACACTGAAACACGTGATGGAATTGACGGGCCTGCGGTGCGTTTTGGTCGGGGTTGGGAAAGAACTAACGTTATTTGCCATCACGTGGATAATTGCTTTCTGCTGCAGTGCTTGGCGTCTTGCGCTCTGCTCTAGCTCGTCACATCCAAGCCGCAGTCCAATCTTTTGTCACAGACACACGGGCTGCAAGCGAAACCTCCCCGCCGTCCTGCGTGGAGCTCTGACCTGTCTGGGTTTTTATCTGCTTTACGTTCACATGCCAGGCAGGCGCTGCGGGCTCAAATTTCCACAGCTTCAAGCATCTGGATCCCCACCCTGCACCGGTGTCACATGTCAACCATACATGACCGCATTTGAAAAAATACCATCTGATTGAACCAGCTGAACTGTGTTTAAACACAAATATTACTTGACTGTTTTAGGCTTAGCTCTTTCATGGGCTAAGCGATGCCAGATTGATTGCAAGGGTTGGGCATTCTTTGAATTTGAACGATCCTGATGCTTTTGAGACTCATAAAAGTTTCCATGGTTTAAATGAGGACGCTGAACAAAGTTCTTCTTGGATGAAACGTCTGAACTTCTCATGATTTTTTTTTAATGATATGAACTTTACTGTGAATTTCTCACAGGGCTATTTTCAACCAGTATATAACTTTTTTAAATACACTAATATAAATGTTATGAAGTTTGTGAGTACACTTTCACTTTTGAAAAATGGTATACAGTACTAAATATTCTGTCCATAATTTTACTCCTCAAAAGAACATGCTATAAGATTTGCAAACCAATCGTGTGGTTTTTCTCATGTGTGCTTTCCAATGTCCTCAGTCTCCAAGAAGCATGGCAAGCTGATCACCTTCCTGCGATCCTTCATGAAGTCCAGGCCCACCAAGCAGAAGCTGAAGCAGAGGGGAATCCTCCGCGAGAGGGTGTTTGGCTGCGACCTGGGCGAGCACCTCCTCAACTCCGGGCATGACGGTGAGGACGAGTACCGCGAGATGATTGATGGTTTTGCTTCCATTGCAGTGCTTTGTCAGACTGTGTTTCCAACCTTTGATCAAACTAATTTTATGTACTTGTAATTGTAGTTGTGTATGCAATCGTCTACTTATAGATAAAAAAAGTGTTCTATCTGCGATTAAATGTGATTAATTCTGAGCCTAACTATAAACGAAAAATACCAGGAAAATTCCACATGCAGTAAATCAACCACATGGGTAATTAACGACTAAGCCCTAAACATAACGCGTAACTTAAAACTGGTATTTGGAGAAAACAAAACTGTTATTTGAAAATGCCCGCAAGGCATGCTGGGTAGTCACAACGCCAACAACAATATGAACAATAAAGTATGAATAGACTGTTAACTCGTCCTTGTTTACTTCTCCTTTTCAATATATTTGGCAATCTAGCAAAAATGTGGTGAGGAGTACCACAAGCTACCCAGCATGCCTTGTGGCGAGAATATATGTGTGTTGCCCGTAGATATTTGGTTGTATGCCCGTATGGCGGCATATGTCGTTTTGATGGCGAAGGTTTAAAAAAGGGATTTGTAAATGCCTGGTGGGCTGGATTTTGACACTTGGCGGGCCTGAGGTGGCCCGTGGGTCGCAGTTTGCCCATCCCTTTCATAGACCCAATTTGGGGCATTGTCTCGTATCGTGAATTATTAGATACAATTGAAAATGCTAAATTTGGGATAATGATATCAGCGGTACTACTGCACTTTGTAAACATTATATACTATGTACATCATATTACATTATACGTCTTACACTGACTGAGATGCCAACACTGTTTGAGCTCTTCCATAATTTAGCGTTGAGTGTGCATACAAAAGTTTCACAAAACAACCAAATGTTTAAAGCGCTTCTACTTTTCTCTGTGCATCTTTGCGATTTTATCCCTTTACATGAAGCCAGTTGGAATAATTGTCTATCCTGCCTGTTTTTTTTACTGCCGGAGAATGCCAGCTGGTTTCCTTCAAGCTCGCGTTTTCTCCTATGTCTTGCTATGCGTGGAATTTGTCCGAGCGTCTCTGGATATTTGAGCTGCGGGAGGCCTGGGAACCTCTTTGTGCACATTATCCTTATCTCTAATGTACGCACACACAGATAAATACTGTAATAATTACTATAATTAATAATTCATTTGGACTTGTACCTCTGGCTGGGAAAGGCCCAGGACAGCAGGGCTTTTCCACTCCATGCACCTTTATAGCCTGCAGCCTCTCGTCCAAAAAAAGCTCCTAAATTAATTTTGAGCACGCACCATCCTCGACCCTGCAGGGCAAATATTGAGAGAAAGAGAGAGAACTTTATGTGATGACGTTTTTTTTTACTGTTTGCAGTTCCTCAAGTCCTTAAGAGCTGCACCGAGTTCATCGAGAAGCACGGCGTGGTGGATGGCATCTACCGCCTCTCTGGGATTGCCTCCAATATCCAGAAATTGCGGTAGGGACCATGTGAAACCGGGTTCAATGCATGCTATTCTTATAGGGATGTATAACCTAATTGAATCATTGCTTAAACCGGATTATGTATTGTATTGTCACATTCTTGCATCTACAAACAACACCGGGTGCAAGCATTTTTGTCTTGATGGTGTGTGGGCCGTGTTTACAGGTAAATGAGCAACAAATACTTACCGAATTTATACTTTACAAATACAAACAACAAGTTGTATCAGTCTTTCTTTATGCTTCTATACTACACTGCGTCAGGGTAGGCTCATGGATTTTGTATTTCATAGCATCCTTTTCACATCTTGGCTAACCCGGGGGTCTCTGCACGGCGAGTCTTATAAATGCCGGTATTTCTGTCCTTCAGCTGCGAGGATCTCCTGCTCGTCTGCCATTTTTATCCGCGCGTCTCCGACCGCGTAGTTAGAAAAATGTGGAGATATGCGCAGCGGGAGTTTGCTCGCATGAAAAGGGCCGCTCCAGGGGGCAAAAGTGACGTTATTTGTTAGGAGCCGCACGGACCTCGTGGACGCGGAAAGCATAAAACGGGCTTTAGTCAGAACTGCAGAAATGCACAAAATCATCTGCTCTCTATATCGTATTCATTATTTTGATTTAGAGTCTTTCTATTGCTTTGCACTTTAAAAAATGGGAACAGTGGAGGAGGGATTGCTTTACATTATCTGCGCTGGTGCATGCGAGTGTGCACCTCAGCTCCGTCAAGAAAGTAGTAAAAATGAATCCTTTATTACATTTTACCAACCTCAGCTTGAGATAAGATGTGATAAGAAACATAAACATTCATATCTTTGAATATATTACTTTTATCTTTGAATGTATTCCTTTTCCAAACCTTTATTTGTTTTTGTCTCTGACTAGGCACGAGTTTGACTCGGAACAGATCCCCGACCTGACCAAAGATGTGTACGTACAGGACATCCACTGTGTGGGCTCCTTGTGCAAGCTGTACTTCAGAGAACTGCCCAACCCCCTGCTCACCTACCAGCTCTATGAGAAATTCTCTGTAAGCAAAGCTTTTGTCTTGTCGTGCTCACGGTTCATTGAAAGGGACTGTATGCAACTCGCATTTGGAAACAGAAATATTTTACCAAAACCACCGCTGGCGAGCACCATAGTGGTTAAAAAAAGAAGATTGTACTAAAAGGTTTATATTTTGGTATTAAGTATGAATTAAACAAACATTGTCATTCAGCACGAAAAAAATTGCCATAGCACATGCCTTCGCGGGGGATTCTTGTAAATAGATTAGCTTCACACAGACATCTTCTGTCACAGTACTTACAGGTAACTAAAGACTGTCTTTTGATAGTTTTCTTTTCGTTTCTGTCACGTGTCTCTGGTTTTGCGGTCCGTTTTATGGCATTGGAGATCATTTTAGCTGAACAAGTAAACATTTTTTGCACCTCGTCATGAGTTTTTAATCAAAGTACGCTGTTCTTCTGAACAACGTCTCAAACAGCCCATTTTCTTCCGGCTTTCAAAGAGGAATACATGCTCAAAACGTGCTGCTTTCATTCTTAAATAGGGGCCTCCTGATTCACGCCTGTTTTTTTTTACTAACTTGATCACTGATTGAATGCTACACTGCTATTTTTTTTAACACCACCCTTTCAACTAATTGGCCAATTGCCCAGCCTTAAGAGCGTACATATCATGAATGCTGGGTCTTGTTTGTTTTCTGAGAATCTACTGCACTTAATGTTCCTCAGGTCTAAATGTTGATACATTCCTACTCACACATCTTTTTATTATCACCACACTCGTCTCTGTATTTGTTGGAGCAGCACGTTCTCCATGTGATGAAGTACATGCTGTGGTGTTTGGGTGTACTTCTTATGCGCACGTCGGTGTGTTTGCACTCTGCAGGAGGCTGTGTCAGCAGCAACAGATGAAGAAAGGCTCATTAAAATCCACGACGTCATCCAGCAGCTTCCACCGCCACATTACAGGTTAGGGTAGAAGCACACCGCCCCCGTGTGGCACGCATGGGAGGTGCATGACAATGTTGTTGACAATAGAGGAAATCATTTTAAAGGTTTTCAAAAATGCACCTCTGAGCGCTTTAGAGCACGGCATGAGATTTTTTTTTTACTCATTCTGGGTTCTTTGTATTGAGTTCTGGACCCGCAAAGAAAGCTTGCTAGATCTTTGAGACTCGTGTCTTTTCCTGGGGTTTCTTGCCTCCCCCCTCAAACGGTCTGTGTAGTTTAGTCCACCCCTGAACCCACCTCCAGGTACGCCACTCCACAATCACAGTCTCAAGTGCTCCAGAAGACCTTCGGACAGCGGCCGAACCCCACTTCCTAGTTCTTAACAGCTATTAGGAGCTCCCTGTATTTGCCCCATTACTAGGACACTGATACATTTTTACGTACAGCTTGCTCTTCTGGCTCTTCAACACCACCAAGTAACGCTGGAAAGGCGTCAGACTTCAACAGTTTGGCAGATTTTTTAGCTTGGTATGTCTAAACAAAAAGAGCTTTCCCTCGCACCGGAACAAACATTTCCTGGGAGCCATTGCTTAACGTTTACCATATAAGGAAATCCGGTTGAGTGACGTCAGTGGAACTCGGTGTTTTAAAAACAACACTGTAAAACACAGCGTGCAGAGCCATCCAACACTGCTTTCCGGGCACACTTCTAAATGTGCAAACCTCATGGCATCGTTCAAAACAAGAATACGACATTGTAACAACTTTTATAGGTAACAAAAGAGCAAAAGCATACCAGGTCCCCCTTAGTATGTAGAAACTTTCTTCTGTTGCGTCTGTTACAAGCCACCCATGAGTGCTTCTGTGGTAACCTGTGCAATCGATCGTTACTTCTAGAACCCTGGAGTTCCTCATGAGACATCTTTCCCGTCTGGCAGCATTCAGTTACATCACCAACATGCACAGCAAGAACCTGGCCATTGTCTGGGCCCCCAACCTGTTGAGGTGAGATTCCATTTATCCATCCTTTTTCCGCTTATCCCAGTCTGGTTCGCTGGGGCAGCTGTCTCACTGGGGAAGCCCAGATTTCCTGGTCTCCAACTACCTGTTCCAGATTCCCCGGGGGGCCGTTCCCAGACCAGCTGTGAGACATAATACCTCCCGTGTTTTACTAGGTCTGCTCCAGGGACCCCTCCCAGGGAAGCGTCCAAGAGGCGTCCGGACTCGAGTTCTGTAACTGCAGCTTTCTGTTTGCTTTCTCAGGTCCAAACAGATTGAATCTGCATGCTTCAGTGGCACCGCAGCCTTCATGGAAGTCAGAATCCAGTCGGTTGTGGTAGAATTCATTCTCAACCACGTGGACGTTCTCTTTAGCACCAAACTTAGCTCACTAATACGTGAGGGAGCAGGTAGGATCTTGAAGCCCTCCATGCATAATCATTCCACGACCCACCGCTGCTTACCCGGTAATGGATGTACATCACCATCCCCCAGGTCACAACACCTTGTCACGGCCAAAGTCTCTGCTGGTTTCGTCACCTTCCACTAAACTTCTGAGTTTGGAGGAGGCTCAGGCTCGGACTCAGGCACAGATCAACTCTCCTGTCACCGAAGACAGCAAGTACATCGAAGTGGGCGAGGGTCCTGCTGCCCTGCAGGGCAAGTTCCACACTGTCATCGAGTTTCCCACGGAGAGGTTTGTCTATTTTCATTTTCTGTTTCATTTCCAATCTGTTATTTTAGTGATGCATTTTTTAAACAACATATACAATGGTTCTGTCGAATTAATCTCCTGATTAATTCACTTATTTCATTCTTGCTATTTATTGCTTTTATTTTTTTATTTCAACAACTTTGATATATTTTATCCTTTTTTTGCTGGACCTGCGATTTTATTCATCTTCTCTTTTACCTTCATCACTGCACAAGCTACAGTATATTCAGTCAGTTTTGGGCCTATTTACAAAATTTGAATTCTTTGTAATAAATTGTGAGTTATTGCAATATATCGTATTGTGTATATTTTGTTTTTATTCTTATTTTAGTTATACATATTATTTACACTTTTTATTGTAATTGTATTACTGTTTCTCTTTCTTCTTTTTTTTTGCTTTCATCCGAGCAGGTTCATGCACACGACTAGATAGGACAGCTCGAGTCAAAGAGGACACAGGAGGATTTGAGCGGAGCGAAACCTCTATTTGGGTGGAATCACCGTACCCACCCCTCAGACAAAGGCTGTCCTATCTAGTCAGACTAAGACTGTTCTACCTAGTCTTTGAGCATGAAATTTCACGTGTATGCTTTTAATGACAGGAAGAGGCCTCCTGTTAAATCCAAGAAGTCTCCTGTGGGCAGCTGGCGCTCTTTTTTCAACCTGGGAAAGTCCTCGTCCGTGTCCAAACGCAAGCTGCACCGCAACCCCAGTGAGCCCAGTGAGCTGAAAGCCATGGCTCTCGGCGGTGCGTCTTTCTTTAATCACTTTCATCAGTGTGTTAGCATTTCATACAGGGGCGTAACGGTATGCCATGATCACAATACGGTGCATACGGTTGATTTTGGGCACAGTAAAGGGAAGAAAATTTCATCTTAGCCTCTTGTCTTTGTCCGTTTACACATTTGACCTTTAAGAAGAGCATTTTCAAGCTCTGGCTTCTCCTTGGCATTGTCACTGGCCACACTATGTTTGCACACTTCATGTCCCTCATTTAATGTGTACCTAGTGGGAAATTGCTGCATCTCCGTACCAAAAAATGCGATTATGAATAAATGTATTGTTACACACCAATTTAATAGCAATTTCTCCTCTTATGGTGCTGGTTTGCATTTGAGCAAACGCAAATAAATGCTGATACATTTTCTTTCATCAATCATTTCAGGGGGAAGAGGGGATACAGCAACGTTAAGATCTGCTAAAAGTGAAGAGTCACTGAGTTCTCTGCATAATGTGGAAGGTAAGCCACTTTCAAATTATGGTATTTTTAAAAAAGGAATCTGTAATTACCTCTACCATTGAGGGTTTGTTTGTGTTTTTTTCATACCTTTATTTATTTTTGTGTGCACATTTACGGCTAATGTATCCACTTGCATAAGGTACTTTGATGAGGTAAGGTAAGGGATTTTTTAGCTGAAAAAATGCAACTTTTAAAAAACTGATACAGTTGTCATGGTTTATCGCGTGTTCCAGACCGGGATAAGTAGGTTTCAGTATTAATAAACTTAGTAGACTTAGTTAATAAACCTGTTTATGACTTTTTAAATATGATTTTACCCATCGTCCTGTAGACATGAAATAGCACCCCTACGGTCACTTTTACACTCTTATTATTCTTTGTTTACAACGATTTATAGTCGTTCCTATTTTGCCGCAGTTAATTCCTTCCAGACCCATCGCAGTTAGTCAATTTCCGCGAAATAGAAGTCAGTATTGATAAATGTAATATTTTCGAAGTTTCAGCACTGAAATCCTGCTAATGGCTTTCTTAATACAACAACTTTAACAATCATTAGAGCCCAGTAGACATTAAATAACATCCCTATAGTCACTTTAACACTCAACTGTAATACGCAGACTATGGGATCACTGCAGAGACATAAGAGACAGCCGCTGCTTTAAACATAGCACGCTATGGAGCTAACTAGTTAGCCTCCAATTTCTTTGAACCTAAAGAATTTCAAATGGAGTGGGGAAGAAGGACAAAGTAAGAAGCCAAAACCAGTTCCACACAGAATGGGAGAAGAACAATTGTCACCATAATACCACATATAAGTTGTCTTTCAGTATTTTTTGATTAATAATAGTCCATAGATAACCATGAAACAGCAGTCCCCTATTAATCAATTCGTTTTCAAAGAACCGCAATAGGATTGAGGGAGCGATGAATGTGAGTGATATAGATTGGGGGCGGGGCAAATGACCGGGCCCTTTAAACCCAAGTAGTAATGCTCACAGTAACATCATTTTACAAGTCCTCATTCATGACTGCCTCGCATCATATGTTATAGAAGAAAGTCAAGTTAATTTAACTTTAAGGATACCTTTCATACAGAACAGACCTATACCCCATCATGGGGGAAACAGCTCTGGAAACCTCCAGTTTAGGCCTGTGCTCTCTGAATGCATGTTGACTTGATTCCCCAGGCGAGTCCAAGGTGTACCGCCCACGGCGCCCACGATCAAGCAGCGACGCCCTTTCTGCGTCATTTAACGGCGAGCTGTTGGATGGCCGACAGCACTGCAACTCCTACAACAACCTGGATGCCACAGAAGATAGCGACGGAGATGACGGGCCCATCTGTGTACCCGCGCTAATTTCCCCTCCCCGCACAGGAGCTGAAGACGTGGACCTCAGCCCACCAGACACCGGCATGGCCTCCTTGGACTTTGATCCCATGTCTTTCCAGTGCAGCCTCCCCGACACGACCTACACTTTTCCCCTGTCCGACTCCCCAGCCGGGGCGGAGGGCACCACGTTAAAGAGGAGCCCTGTCAACCTCTGGGGAAAGACCAGTGGATGTGACCTCATTTCTTCTTCCTTCATTGACAACTTTACCTCATCCTTGGTATCCTCAAACTTCAGTCTGGCTGCAGGTCTGGCTGCAGGTGAGAAAGCGGAAAGCCCGAAATTGACCACTTCCTGCTCTTACACTGGCAAACCCACGCAAGCTGTGTCGCCCGTTAGAAGCGCAAAGACCCCAACCTCTGCTTCTTCAGAGCTTTTTTCTGTGGAGATGCTCGAGAATACCGGCGCACATGTGCGGGTTCAACGACCTTCGTCTCCTCACTCCGCACCAAAAGACTCCCCGCCTTCTGCAAAGGCTGAGCGATCTCTAAGCGACGCTTTCCAAATGGAGCTGCACTCAAAGCTGGCGGCCCTTGACAGCGTGGACTGTCAGGAGCCGAATAGACAGGACGGTGTTCAGCAAGTGCCACAGGATAAAAAAGGTAGGAAGCTTGTCCTCCTCGAGTAAAGCGTGCATGGATACTAACGGAGCACCGGGCTTACCTATTGTCTATTCCCGTCTTTCCTTCTACTAATTATTTGTTCATCCATCCCTTGTGTTTTTGTGTCCCTGCAAGGAGTGATCGGTCCGGATTCTTCAAAAGATTTTCCCACGCATTCCCTCAGCTTCACAGCTCCTACTTCCGCTCTCCCTTCCCCTCCTAAAGACTCCATCCGCATGATGGCCCCATCTCTCGCTGAGTCAGCACAACAACTCTGCATAAAGTCCCAGCTCAGGCCCTCCGAACCGGCGACACCACTTTCCACCACGCAGCCGCAGACTTCTGACTGCCAGGACTCACCGGGCCCACGCTTTGAGAATTCCTGTCTTCGGAGAGCTGAGGGGGGAAGTTCCCCTTCACGAAGTAGCAGCGCCTCTGTTGTCACCTTGTGTGTTCCCTCCGCCTCAAGCCCTTTGAAGGAACAGCAGATGCTTGAATTAACCGCCATGATTACCAGGCAGTCAGACTGTTCCAAGTCCACAACAACCCCAGCTGGAAAACCACCAGAAGCTGACACTACTTTGCCTCCGGATACGCTTCAGAGCAAGGTCACCCCTGTCCCAAGTTCAGCCAGCCTAAATTCCCCAACCAGGAGTTCAGACAGTCAGCCCAAGAGCGCACCAGCCCCTGCCCTTGTTGGCAACTGCAAGGAGTCCAGAGGCTTGCGGTTTGCTGAGGTCAGTATCTTGTTTGATCAGTAAGGGGCAATGTCGTTATTCCCATCGTAAAAGCCGTACATCAGCGTCTTTCTCGCGCCCGTGCGCCCAGAAGAATGTCATTCAGGATGTTTACATCACCTGTAAAAGGGCATGAAAGGTCCCACCGATGTAATGACATCCCAGGAAAGGACAAGAATAAGTATTGCTGGTTTGTTGCACTTTCTGAGCCCCCTAGTAACAAACAGTCGAACCATTCTAACCTCTGTGATATACCAGTATACACTAGTTCTCCCCCAAAATTGTATTTGTGGTTTATACTAAGGGTGTACCGGTACAGTGCAGCCCTGCATAATTCACGATTCCTTTTTTATTCAAACATGATTTATTGTTGGGGAAAATCCGTCATTTTATGCTTTTAGTCACCACATTTAAACCGTATCAACCGGTAGAAATGGTTTAGCGCCATTCATTGGTTTTCTGTGCGTTCTAAATGTATAAAAACAGCTAAAAGAGGCGGCTAACAATGCCTGTAATGGGACACACCTATTCTGCCTATAAAGCCCCCTGAAAAAACCTCCAGCAACATTGCATTTACATGATGCGACCTGCATATCAACCAAGCTACAGAGACATTGTTACAGTTATTAACATTCTTATGCCAAAGAACTACTTTACTGGCATAGTGACACCTCGCCACACCAACCAGCTAGTAGCCAGGCGGCTAGCGACTATCTTCACCACGCACTTGCCCGTAGCAAATCATTGCCGCGCTCACAATGCCTCAGGCCAATACCAAAAGGTAACGCTACATAAACGAGCTGCCGCCATGTGTCCAGGAAGGAAGACCAAAATATGACATTACATGTTATCATGAATGTTCCTACTATGATTTTGGAGGTGTTTGAATAGCGGGCTTTCCAGGCCGAGCATCTTTGTACCTGTTTGTGTGTCTTTAGAATGCACAGAAAAGAGAAAGATGTGCATTTCCCGCTCTTTGTGCTTATTTTTGCTCTCAGCCGCTCACGCTTCAACTGTTTTTGTGTCACCTTCTCAGATCAAACCAGAGGAAGATGCAAAGCCCCCAAGCATTCCAAAATCAACTGAGCAGCAGCCGGCGGTGGCTCTAAAGACCAAAAAGCAGGCGCTGCCGGTGCCCCAGCATCATACACAAACTCAGCCGCAGAGTCAAGCTCAGATGCAGAATCAGTCCCACACGCAAGTTCAACCTCAAACGCAGGCCAGTGCAAGAGTGGTACCGACCCCCTCTGAGAGAGAGCATATCGACAAGCCACGGGAGGCCATAAAGCCAGTGCAGGCCTGCAAAGAGTCTGCCCAAATCTACGACTCTCATGGATCCACACCTCCGGTCCCTCCGGTCCGCACTATAGAGAGCAAACTTGCAACGGCAGCACTCAGCCAGAGTGAAGCTTCTTGCCATATGCTGGGTGAAAGTCCTGCTGCTGCTCATTTGGAGAATCCAGTTTCTCCTCGAAAAACCTCCACCAATCTGCCAGCATATCTTTACCACGCCAAAGGTGAAGTAGTCCTAATTGAGCCTCCGGGAGGCGCGTACTACCACCAGAGGCCTGTTTCGATGGGCCCACATCCCACGTCACACCACTACCGACCAGACGCCGTCCCCTCGCACCCCTCGTACGTGTCAAAGTCAGAACCTCAGATACCTTACAGCGCCCGAGTAGACAACAGATACAGCACTTTAGGTCCCAGGTCCTACCACCACTCCATAAAAACCAGAGGAAACACCCGAAGTGTATACGGAGCGCCTGGGCAACAAGGTTACAGCCATGACAGAAACCATGGATATCCCACCATTCGCAGAGTGCACTCCCTCCACGTTCCCTCCACCATCCGCGCGGTGCCCATCCAAAGGACTGAAGTTCCCCCGGACGACATGTTCTATTACCACCGACCCACGTATCAGTGCAAACCCTACCAGCAGTCCTCACAAGCCGACTACCACGTCACTCAGTTGCAGCCTTACTTTGAAAACGGACGGGTCCAGTACCGCTATAGTCCATACACCGACTCCACCCCGCTGGAGGCGCCTTACTATGACATCGACCCGTACGGTACCATTCGCATCCGCCATGTCCACTCAGCTAGCAGGGATGCGGGCGCTATTGTTTGCAGACCCGGAGGAAAGGATACAGGGTACCACTACCTTGCTCGCAATGTCCTCCCATCTTGGAAGGAGCACAGCTTTGTGAGCAGAGACATGCCGCCAGGTCACGGTGCCCATGAAGTGGCGTCTTACCTCTCTTGGGACCCCGAGGAGTCGGAATGTCTGCGCATGCACTCCATCCGTAGGGAGAGTCGGGCTAGACAGAAGGTTAAAGGTCCCGTTCTCTCGCAATATGACAACGTCGGCTCTTACGCGCCGACCGACGCGTCGACCTACGAAAGCCTGCACTCCCGTAGTAAGTCCGATCCAGGTAAAGCCATGCCGGCTGCATCCGAGAGCAAGGACGGGCGCTATCTCCCCAGACACATGGTATCAGACCCCAATGTCCTCGTGTGCATGGAGGCCGACACGCACGGCCAAAGCGGAGACAAGTCGGACAGGCCGGTCAGGCCCAGCGGCACTATGAAATGCCAGTCGTCCCATTCCATTCCTGCCGGTCTGAGCCACGGTCTCTCCCATCAGCTGGAGAGCAGCAGACACGAAGCCAAACACGAGTCTCCCGGCGAAAAGCTCGGCGGAGACAGCAGTCGGACCAAACACTGGCAGCCGGAATACGGCAAGAGGAGCTTTCAAACGTGCTACAAGTGCCCTGACGCTGACTACCAACAGGGTAAAAGTAAAACGCCAAGCACCTATCACAGCCCGGACGACCTGCCACCGGCTGCCAAGGACCCGCTCACCCACTGCAAGCCCGAACGATCGCACAGCACGCGGGAGCAGCAGCAGCCGCTCTACGGCCACAGCAAACCCGAAGTGGACACAGACTACTCGCATCACAAACAAGCCGCCAAACCAGTGCAGTCCCACTATGACAACTTGGACGATTATCACCCGGTACCTCAGCCCCAGGCTCCCGTTCAGAAACGTGCCGGCTCCTACTCGGCCCCGGGGTTTGCCGCCACCCACAGTAACAGAGCTTATTCCACAGCCCTGGGCCAGGGAGCCTTCCTCCAAACGGACCTGGCTATGCCCAGGCCAGAAACCGAGATTTGTACAGAATAAAGCCCGAAATGTCCTTTTGTGTACAAGAAAGACTTAAAGGAGCCACGGCTGAGCAGCCTCTGCAGGACAGCGGACTGTCGTGCCACAGATATTTTTGCTGTTCAGTATTTTTCATGAATTGTAAAGGAAAACGTAAGACTTTTTACTGGAAGTCCTGAATGTACCCGAAGTTATTGTCCAAGAGCTCATTTTTGCTGTGGTCGACCCGAGACGCTAATCATCAAATGTAAAGAAATGTAAGGTACTTAAAGCCGCAAAAATGTCTAATACCATACAATAGGTCATATATATTTATATATGTATGTATGAATAAGTAGTAAAAAGGGATGTTAGATGTACGTTATGGTTTTTTTTAGTGGCGCTGGGTGTGACCATTTGCATTTTAGAAATGCATGCCCTCTCTTGCAGAACGGTTCTTTGTTACGTCATCGCTCGTTGTGTTCTTTCCGGCTAGAGTGCAGGTTCTGAGAGGAGAGGACGTATTTTAGCCATCACGCCCTCCGCCAGCATCTCCACGGGCAGGCGGCACAAAGGGCCTCGGCGGCCTCCGGTTACTCTCAACCTCAACAGAGAGCGTCTTTTATGTTGTTTCTGACGGTGCCATTTTTATGTCCTTAAAACAGATTTGGGTTACTTCTCGTGGAAGGTAGACCAAACATCGGCACGGTACTTGCACATTTTGGAGCGGAGATGGATGGAAGAATCTCTATTTTAATTTTAGTGGCAGATACGAGAGAGGTTTTTATTTTGACTTCATTTTTCCCTCATAACATTTGCAGTGCAGTGGACCCCCCCCCCCCACCCCCCCACCCGCATGTTTGCAATTCAGCATTTTTTATCATTCATTCATTCATTTTCTATACCGCTTATCCTCATAATTTATTTTTTTATTTGTTTGTCTTTTGGTAGAAAACCTCTACTTGCCTTAAATTGGTAAAGCTGGAGTTGCACAGAGAGCAGTCAGAGGCAAATTTTAACTTGATATAATGTTTCAGGTCATCAAAAATATCAGTCAATGACAACACAACTGAACACAAAATGCATTTTTTAAATGAAACATTTTATTATTAAGGGAGGAATAAATCCAAAGCTACAAGGCCCTGTGTGAAAAAGTGATTTTAGCCTAAAACTAGTGTTTGGGCCACCCTTAGCAGCAACAACCGCAATCAAGCGTTTGTCATAACTTGCAATGAGTCTCTTACAGCGCTGGGGAGGAGTTTTGCAGAATTTTGTCATTCAGTCACATTGGAGTCTTTTCCAGCATGAAGCACCTTTTTAAGGTCATGCCACAGCATCTCAATAGGATTCAGGTCAAAGTCTTCATCTGTTTTTTCTTCAGCCAATCAGAGGTGGACTTGCTGGTGTGTTTTGGATCATTGTCCTGCTGCACAACCCAAGTTGCTTTCAGCTTGAGGTCACCAACAGATGGCCGGACATTCTACTTCAGTACTTTTTTGGTAGACAGCAGAATTCAAGCTTCCATCTATCACAGCAAGTCTCCCAGGTCCTGAAGCAGCAAAACAGCCGCAGACCATCACACTACTACCCCCACATTTTACTGTTGGTAGGATGTTCATTTTCTGCAATTTGGTGTTACTTTTACGCCGGATGAAATGGGACACACATCTTCCAAAAAGTTTGACTTTTGTCTCGTCAGACCATAGAGTATTTTCCTAAAGGTCTTGGGGATCATCAAGATGTTTTCTGGCAAAATTGAGACGAGCCTTAATGTTTTTTTTTGTTCAGCAGTGATTTTGGTCTTGGAACTCTGCCATGCAGGCCAATCTTGCCCAGTGTCTTTCTTATGGTGCAGTCATGAACACTGACCTCAACTGAGACAAGTAGTTATGGATGTTTCAGTGTCTTTTGTGACCTCTCGGATGAGTCGTCACTGCACTCGTGGAGTACTTTTGGTTGGCCGGCCACTCTTGGAAAGGTTCACCACTGTTCAATGTTTTGTCCATTTGTGGATAATGACTCTCACTGTGGTTCTCTGGAGTCCCATGCCTTTTCCACACCAATAGAGCTCCATTTATCTGAGTTAAAGTTCTGTTTTTACAGGGGGCGTAGGCTTTTTTCACACAGGGCCATGTAGGTTTGGATTTTTTTCTCCCGTAATTAAAGGTTTCAATGAAAAGCAGCATTTTGTGTTCAGCTGTGTTGTGAAGTCTGCCTAGGAGCAGACTTGGCCAGCAGGACGGTACCTGGCATGCGTTGCGGGTGACACACTTTTATAAAATAGGGTTTTGCAAGGCCCTCATGGTGTGCAAGTCATGTGTTTGTTGTTACGTTCATTTGCACCGTGAGCAATGACAAGGTAATTGAATCAAATGGACATTTTTAAGACCGTCTCTATTGCTAGCGGTTTTTGCCAGTCGCTGGTGGTGTTGAAACGTAAACCTGGGGATCTACTGCACTGCTGAGACTTACAGATGAAAATTGTGTCTTTCAAATCAGTAGAGGAGAAAACAACTTAGTGATTCAATTTTTGGATTTTTTTTTTTTTTTTTAGAGGGCCAATTTAAGAAACTGCTAATGTAATCGGCCATAATACGCAAGCTGTTTCTGTATTTCAAGCCGAAACGTATATATTTTGGTAAAGTCGTTCGGTATCCCCACATGCCCATAACGGATGGATCGCAAAAATGTTTCAGATTGTGTTCTGTGACTGTCTCATTTCAGACAGCTTGCAAGTTTTTGCTCCTCTCCCGCCTTGTCCCTTATCCCTCTCCCTTGTCCGCCGAGGCACTGAAAGCAAGGCACCGTGTACTTGAATGTGAAATTGTCTCTGCTAACTAAGTGGGTACTTTGAGGTTAGACATAACATCAATAAACGTGTTCGGGAATAGCTGGTAACGGCGTGTTCGTGTGTGGATGATGCTGGGTTCGACACGTATTCAGGGTAATAAGCGATGCAATAACACGTCATTGTACTGTATATCAAAACTATGGGAAAGTCGGGGAGAGCGTTTTGTTCCAAAAATATAAAAAACACAATTAGACAGCTTAACATGGAATATGTAATTAACATAGAATGACATAAAATCAAATGAGGCATAGAGCTACAGTATATTTCAAATGGTAGATTTTAGTCCAAATTTGTTTTAAAAATTGTGTTTATCCGGTCAAATTATGTGTAATTTCCACAAATCCAGTGGACATTCGGGGCTCGGTGTGGAGGTTTGCTCTGTGAGTGTACTTGTGGTCTTTACGGGCCGGGGGTTCCTAGCTTCAAGCTGAAACGCAGAAAGAACTATTTCCTGGATGTTTATTTTACACTGATGAATCTGTCAAACTAATAAAACAAGAAATACCCCTAAGCCTCTTCATTTTTCTTCCAAAACTAAAATACTCTGGCACAGTACTCCGCGTTGTGCTGACATTTTGCATGTGCAGCAGGAAAGGTAACTACCAGTTTAGCCCTTGCGGGGATAAAAACTGTCCAGAATTTCTATGGGAGGTCCAATCCAGTCAGGCAAATTTTCAGTTTCAGTCTCAATCTACCACATATCCCCCCCCAAGACCTTCTTTAGTCTAGTGCAGGTCTACGATGTTGTCACTGAGGTCTTCTGACAGCTCTTTGGTCTTGCCCAGGACCAACAGTGAAGGGCAAGAATCCTGTCCCGTGAGTGAGACTTATACAAATGGATACACGGCTCCGTCCAAACCTTACTGCTTGCTTGACGTTCTCCTTTGCTTTCAGATTAACATTTGCAATAAAAATGACTTGTAATTGTCAGGTTAGATCCTACCCCGGAAGCCGCCCCGTCTCTCAAATATGCTTCACGTACTTGTTAAACACATTTTAAAGTATAAACTGTCACGGTACTCGCCGCTAGTTAACGATAATGGAAGATGAAGTTCGCTTTTTGCAGCTATAGCATCAGTGGGGTAATAAATGCAGGTGTATTTCATTTTAATTTTGGCACTCCTGCGTTTCCATACACAGCGACTATGATGCATTCAAGTATGTCGGAACAAAGCACGAAACCTCAAACTTAAACGGGGGGGATGTACATTTTCCCTGCATAATCGCGTATTTATAAATGCTTTCTGTTGGAAAGAAATACGTATTTGCGAACACATTTAAAATGTATTTGCTTTCACTATTTGTTTACGTTGTTTCCGTGTTTCAATAAACATAGCATAAAATGTGGCCTGTTCGTATCTTTACAACGGGCACTGCTACTTTAGGTGGTATCATTACATAACGTAAATAGAACCACTTTGCTTTTTTCCACTTGACGTCTTTTGGCGTACTACTTTCAATAAAATAGCAACAACGGAGATGTGTTTTGGTTGGGGTTTTTTACCAGGCCGCGGTTGTGTGTTGCATTGTGGGAGAAACGGGATGATTGACGCCGGCGCCATTTTGTGCGCGTCCATTGTGTGAGAGGATAGTAAACATCAGACAACGCTCGCTATTCCTGGCGATACATTTTACCCTTGGTGAGTCATTCCGCCCCTCTTTTTCTGCGTGGTGAGCCTCGCGCAATCTTTCACGTGGACAATGTTCTTTGTTTTTTTGCGTTTTGTGTTGAAACTTAGCATTTCTTCGACGTTTAACACGAAGAGGGAGCACAGCTGCCCCGATTACCGAGGACGGGGAAGCGGTTCGGCTAACGTATGCGTTCCTGCCACCACTAAACTGCTTCGCTTCAACCGTCACATCTCGTTATTCGCGTTAAATTGGCCGCTTGGGGCCCACATTATGATGACCTTGCGTAACCACGCTTATTTCTTTAGTGGAAACGCTGTAAAAGTTTAATGTTGTGCTCGGTGTGGGTAGTGTGTTAAGTTGGCGGTGATATCCGGCCATAATCCTGCCTTTGAAGAGGCGGGCGAAAATTTAGTGTCGCCGCCCCCCAATCGCTGCATCACGACAGCCCATTGGGGGGTGGGGGTGGGGTTGCTCAAGACAGAGAGGCCGCTGATTGGTTGCTTTCTGGACGACGGCGCTATTTTCATTGGAGGAGCGAGAGCTATAATGTTTTTTCGATTGGTTAGCCAAGAGATGACGTTTGTAAGCGCGTGGTACGACGTAGCAACTAAAAAAAAGATGTCTGGTTGATAAGTATGCGGGTTTCTGCTACTTCATAAGGAATAAACGTCATGTATGTCAAAGTGACGTGACATGATGTAATTATTATGTCCAAAGTGCAAGGCATTTTCGACACGCAGTTCAGGTTTTATTTGCCAATGGGAGAAAAAAAAACAACAGAAATAGGTGGGCTAAAGGAGCACAGTGTATTGTAAGGAGAAAATGTTGATGCTAACAATACAAAGTTGACTGGCAGACTGCTTTTATAGAAATATATGTGACTTGATAGCTTTGTGTAGTTACCTTCAGGGAGCGATGCCGTTTTCCCCATTCCCTTTTAGAACCATGAAGTAAAATTATTGAAACACGACCCAGAAATTGTAGTGTAGCAGATTATTACAATCCATTAAAAAAAAGTGAAATCATTTGTTATGATCAAATCGTATGTTACTGTTGACAGCACTGTATCCGTCAACATTAATCAATCAATCAGACTTTTCAATGTGTCGTAAGGCCTGTAGGTGATAACCGGACGTCATGGCTCGTACCAAGCAGACTGCTCGTAAGTCCACTGGAGGAAAGGCTCCTCGTAAGCAGCTGGCCACCAAGGCTGCCCGCAAGAGTGCTCCCTCCACCGGGGGCGTCAAGAAGCCCCATCGTTACAGGTAAGATCTGCGTTTAATACGGACGCTTGCTTACCAGTCCCGACAAACCAAATCATCCAGGAAAGTAATGCAAGCGCTGCTTGGAAGTAAGCGTTTGGGTGAAAAATGCATGTTTTTTCCGTAGTAAAGTACAGCAAAATTTAGGATTTCCTCATGTGTCCAAAAAATACGACAAAACTACAGTTGGATACGCAGTGCGCATGTGTTCAAGTGCTTGTGTGACGCCCAAATATGACTTAAAATGACTTGGAGGATTAGTATGGTGTCGTTTTACAGGGCTGCAATGTATTTGTGGCACATGTGCGTGGAAATTATTTTTACGTTACCTGTCTTTTTTTAAGGCTTAATATATATGTATATTTAAAGTCACGTCCCATGCTCACCTCTCCCACCCCAAATTTGCAAAACTAGATTACATTTTAACATTTTTAACTGTCATCCTATTATAAAGGAGGTGATCCTCGTGAACTTTATTCATGCTGGCAGGTTGTTTTTGATTTTTTAAATATATTTATTGAGTGTGTTGCATTTCAGACCCGGGACTGTCGCTCTGAGAGAGATTCGTCGGTACCAGAAGTCCACTGAGCTGCTGATCCGCAAGCTGCCCTTCCAGCGCCTGGTCAGGGAAATCGCTCAGGACTTCAAGACTGATTTGCGTTTCCAGAGCGCGGCCATCGGTGCTCTTCAGGTATGTGGGCACGCACAGCATGGTGATGTTGCCAACGTCCCTCATTGGACTTTGAACTGAGGCTGAACTATCTGGGAAAAGAATGAAATTGCAATTTTTTCCCCCCTCCAAAATTGTGATTGCAGTTTTATTGGCTTAAAATCGTATTTTAAATTGTATTTTTAGACCCTGATGAGGATAAGCGGCATAGAAAATGGATGGAGTTTGTTTATTATTCATGGGGTAAATATGACTGAACAAACTTTAAATGACAAAACAATGCAGGTGCTTTTTGAAATGTTTCGTGTCCCACAAATTGACGCTAAAGACATATTATTGCCAGCATTAACCACTAATGATTATATATAATATAAAATAGTCATATTATATACATCTTTTTTTATGGTAATTAATACAGTCTGTAAAACGTTTGCAGCATTTCTTGATATGTTGGCTTTTCATCTTTACTGAAAAGCCAGCATGTCTTTTGCCCTGTATTGAAGTACACTCCCTGTGAACGCACACCATTTTCATGTAGGTGCTGAAGCCAATACAGAGTGAACTCTCTTCTTACGTGTTTGGAGTCAAAAAACAAGGAAAACAAGACATGCATGTGCTACCGGTACCAGACCGAGGGAAATCTGGACCAGTAGCAATGTTTGTGTGACCAGTGTTTGTGTACTTGTGAGGAGTCCACTGAGGTCACTTGAGAAACGGCCCTTTTCTGTGACTCGACTTATTAATGTCATTTCTATGAACTTACCTTTGGCTGTCAAAAAACAAAATGATAAACAATGTGGAACACAAAGTTGATAAATCATGTCACTTTGAAAATGTCGTCATGAAGATGAGTATTTCCTCCATCTGTATTGGCCTTCTCAAGCAACGTGTCGTATTATCTTTGCTCTTTCTGTGTGTCGGCAGGAGGCCAGCGAGGCTTACCTGGTGGGGCTATTTGAGGACACCAACCTGTGCGCCATCCACGCCAAGCGTGTCACCATCATGCCCAAAGACATCCAGCTGGCCCGCCGAATCCGCGGAGAGCGTGCTTAGAAAACATGTATTTTGACCTCTGTCCATTTTGGGTTTTTTTCTTTTGTCTGCCCCCACAACCATCCACCCACCACCCTTCTTCCACATCTCTCGTACTTCCCCAGCTTCTCAGTAGACGTTAGGCTACTTCTGACTATTAAGGTAGTGTTAAGTTGTCTGGTAGAAGAAGTTTCTTTGCGTCTCAATTGGCACACCTCTGTGCTTACGCTTTTGGTTCTGTATGTGCATACGGCGAATTGCATCCAGGACGTTGGTGAGAAAGACACTTACCTAGGTTGCCATCTTGGCTACACAGCGGAAGGGGAGGGACTAACTTGAAACAACAGTGGCAGCTCAACAGTAACCCGTAGCGGTGGAAACTTGTGAAGGCATGGAGAAGAATATTGGGATTTATTGTGAGTGCGGTGAAAATTAGGAATGAATTTATTTGTACTTAACGTTGTCACTTACTTTTTTTGGTAGTCCCTCATTTTCCGCTGCATAGCCGAGATGGCGACTGTTGAAAGTGTCCCGCAACAGGCGGGTGCACTGAAAAGACAAAATGTGAGTATGGAAGTGTGCCAAATGAGACCCACCCTTTGTCTTCACCAAATGTTTTTTTGTGTGTGCATGTAGAAGATTTTAGGATCAGACAACCTCCGCTACACACATGCCGGGTTTGAGGGCGGCGGCGCACCCCCGCGCGTCCACCTGCGTCCTTCTGTTCTCGACGGTCCGGGTGGGGCGGGGGGGATCGGACGGGCTAGTCTGCTTAAGGGGAGCTGCAACTTCCACAGCAGGGTGCTATTAAAACTAGTCCTGACGCTTTTGAAATCACTCTCCCGCCCTCACTCCCTCCCCGCAAGCAGCTTTTCATTGCACAGCTTTGCCTCGGTAACGTGCGCGGGGCAGTGCGTCCGTGTGCACGTGTGAACTCTGATCTTTTAAATTGTTTCTAATCGACAAGCATAAGATGTCTTGGTTACTTAGATATTGTGCATATGGTGTCTTTTTTTTTTTACGCACATATAAGTCATCATCCCATCCACTTCAGGAGTCACAGCAGAGGTGAAAAAACCTGGTGGCATCGCTAACACGGTGAAGTCGTTTCTCCAATTTCCTCCTTTTACGGTAATAGGATTTGAACATCTGTACTGCCAATGCAGGTTGTCTTTTCACGTGCAGCCACACGGGGGCGATGTCTTTCCATCAGATGCCTTCTCAGGCCTCACTGACGCGGAAAATCCGAGGTCACGAGAATCATTTCGCATGTTTGGAATCCTGCTGCACTATACGTAGCTTTGTCCTCCTTTAAATTTGTAGTACACAGTATAACCTCATTGCTTGCTTTTATATTTTTTGGTAATTCAAGGTTTCAAATGTATGAATAAGCTGATCTTTGTATTCTCCAAATTTCTCATTTTATGGTAGCATTAAATACATGTTAAATAGTGTTTATTTTCCTGAAGTGGCATTTAGTACGCGTAACGGAGAATATCTTTTCTTTGCAGCATTTCACTTAACATACCGTACACCGTATTTCCATTTAAGTGGATGTTCTGCTACTGCATACAACTGGAGCGTTTTACCGTCCAACTGTGCCCCCTTGGGGCTGGGAGTGGTATTACAATGACCGCTTTTCCATTACTTCCACTTGCCGTCTTTCCGTCCGTGACTACACGCACACTTTGAATTTAAAGATGGCGCTGTAGTTTATTGTGGGCACAAACTACCCCGTTATGTCTGCCGCTACGTAGTTGGCTGTGTCTCAAATGACTGCAATAACTACAGTGTAGTGCTGGCTCAAATCCGTTTCTGGCGTTGCTCGCATACCGGGAATGATGTTTGCCGCCGCTGCTTGTATTAGTAGATTGCTGCCGCCACAGCCAACATGGCGGACTTTGAGTGCGGTAAAAAGTCGGTATAGGTGTCCATTCTTGCGCGCGCACCTTTTCAGTAAGAAATGTAGCTATTGGCTGTCCTGGAAGTCGCCCGATGACGCCATGGTCGAATTTGCATATCAATCATTGGAAGACGTAGGAAAAAACGCAAGACCTCGTTGGACAAGAAAGTGAGTAAAAACACCTTGCGTACGTTTCGAATTACACACTAAACTTGATTCTTGGTTTAATTGAAAATTGGTCAATCATTTCATCAACAAAAAAACATTTGATCTTGGCCAGCTCCACTCAAATGTTCTCACGTTGGCTATTGAGAACGAACGAACCGGTTCTGGGAACCGAGTCCCAACTGGGAACCGTTCCTGCACACGTACGTAGTGACGTCACTGTCTGTGATATGGCGCCACCTTGTGGAATATTTCCAATGAATCCAGATGAGACCCCACACATGTCAAATAAGGTGATAATCACTATTCCGGTATGATAGAAACCATATCGGTAGGATCCCTTCATTCATTCCTCCCAAGGATGAAAGGAGCAAAGCTCCATGCTAAAGCGTAAGAGACAATACGCGGCCGCGCGGTATTTGGTAACGCGAGTAATGGAAGTGACAGTTCTATACAAAGCTCTGAAGGGTCAGCACGGGTTGAAACCGAACCGAATCCAGGATGGCCAGGGTTCATGTTCGTCAGCGTGTAGGCGGACCAGCCAGTCCGCTCCAATTATAGCGTGTCCTGACCGCACCGCGGACACCTGACCCCTGCTTGCTTTGGTTTCGGAGGCAGAGGTCCAATCATCAAGCGGTTCGACAAATGTGCAGCAGCTCGCTCTGCTAATCATTTCAAGTCGGGTCAAATCTGACATTTATTTCAGTTTGAAAAGATCAAGCACTGGGTCACCGTCCAGGACCACTAGCGAATAATTCATACGTCCCTAAAAATATCTGTCATCCCTCGTTTATCGCGGCCAATTCGTTCCAGGCCCGGCCGTGATAAGTGAATTTCATCAAAGTAGGCTTCAATATTAAGAAATGAAATATTTTTGTAGTTGAAGCACAGAAAACATGTTTATGACGTTCTAAATAACATCATTTTAACATCATTAGAGCCCTGTAGACGGAAAATAACCCTTCATAGTCACTTATTCTTTGTTTGCATCACATTGCGCGAGGTGCCGCATCATTGCAGGGACAAAAGACGGCTGCCGCTAGCATTGAAAGAAGGCCAAAGAAGCCAAAAACGTACCACTTCCACATGGAATATGAGGAGCGCCTTTTTGATTCACAATAGATCATGGGCAACCATGAAATAGCGATCATTTATGAATGAACTATTTTTGAAAAAGCACGATATAGTGAGGGAGCATTGTGGCTATGGCAAGGGATGCTTGTGCGCTCGCCGCTAATGAACGATGGCGTAAGATGATCCATGACTGGAAGCTTGTGCTTCCGTAGCCAAACAAGCCTTTGTCTCTCACGGCACATGACCATGGTGCGTTCAAGGACCGCCAAACAAAGTGCAAAATCTTAACGCTTGACCAAAAATCATTATTAATGAAACGAAAACATGTAAAAATTGTGGGCTTTCAAACAGCGATACACGTATTAGCATGTATTTTGAAATTATTGCCCATCCATCCATCCATTTTCCTCCGCTTATCCGGGTCTGGGTCGCGGGGCCAGCAGCTTCAGTAGGGAAGTCCAGACTTCCCGGTCTCCGGCAACCTCTTCCAGCTCCACCGGGAAGNTGCCCATTTATGCTAAATGTACGATGAAGGATTAGGGCCATATAAAATAAAAACAGATTTCAAGATGGAATTTTCGCCAATGACGTCATACATTAACGAGAAAAAGCTGGTAATATTACGAGAGTAAAGTCATAATTTTACGGGAATGAAAGGTGTAACCTGATTGCCTGAAATGATGCTAATCATGATGCTAACCCATGCTAATCTGTTTGTGGCCAACTGCTCTGTGTTGCTGTCCCGTTATAAATACAAGCTTGTCGGAAGCAAAAGGAAAGTTTGAAATTTTACGGGAAAAACAGTCACAATATTACAAAAACAACAGTTGTAATTTTACGAAAATAAGTCGTAAAAAGAAACGTAATTTTACGAGAAGAAATAAAATTTTACGAGAAGAAAGGTCATCATTTTACCATTAAAAAAAAAAGGTAATTTTATGAGAAATAAGAATGAAAAATGTTTAATTCCGAGACAAAAATAATCATTTTATAAGAAAAAAAAAGTCGTAAAATTACGCAAAAACGTAATATCACAAAGAAAAAAATAATTTTCAGAGGAAAAAAAAGTGGTAATGTTAAGAGAAAAAAAGTAATTTTACAAGAAAAATTTTACGAGGAAATAAGTTGTGATATTACAAGACAAAAATAATTTTACAAGAAAAAAACTGACAATCTTATGAGAAAAAAGAGGTAATGTTTACGGCAAAAAAGTAATAATTTTCGGAGAAAATAAGTTGTAATATTATGAGAAAAAAGTAATAATTTTACAAGAAAAAAGGTCGGAATATTACAAGGAAAAAAGTAAGAATTTTAAGGGAAAATAATTTTATGAGAAAAGCGATAGTAATTGTACAAGAAAAAGGTCAATTTTATCAGAAAAAAAATGTTGTTTCATTAAGAAAAAAACGTAATATTTTACATGAAAAAAGTCTCAATATTACAAGGAAAAAAGTAATAATTTCACACAAAAAAACTGACATAATTTTATGAGAAAAAAGTGGTAATTACGGGAAAAAATAATTTTACAAGAAAATAAGTAGTAAAATTATGACAAAAAAGTTGCAATATTACAAGGATAAGTAGAAATTTTAAGAAAAAAACGTAATAATTGTACGGGAAAAAAGTGGTAATATGAAGAAAAAGTAATAATTTTCCAAGAAAAAAAGTTGTAATATTGGGAGAAAAACATGTTTTGAGAAGAAGGCGCAATATAACAAGGAAAAAGTTGTAATTTTAAGAGAAGTCATACGTGTCAGAGGGAAAATATTGTGTAGTTCTTAAGGAAGGAAGGAGGGAAACTTGCTTGTATGGAGTTTGTAGTATTTTTACTTTTAACCAAAAATCTGCCAGCTTGCTTTTGTTGCGTTTGCTGACTTCATGCAAGCAACAGGTGTTGGGAAGCGTTGGAATGAAGCTGCTCGGCTTTTCTATTTATAGATCCCCGCCGCGTCATTGTGTTGACCCGCCAGGCCTCTACTGTTACTTTTCCAGTCATGCTTCACAGAAATGCTTCCATAGCCAATCAAGCCCTACTATTCTCGACACAGGTGGCACATTTTCCTGTGACCAGGAATTTGCTCCCACCTCACACCCGGCATGCGGCAACCGCAGTTGGCTCGGCTTCTCTGGCGAGGGTAGAGGTGTGTACGTACGATTACGTACGTATGCAAATGAGTATGCTCTATATGGGTACCTGCACACATAGAGAGCATTTCAAGAATCTAAGTAACTATCATACCTAAAGAAGCACACAACAGTATAGAATTTCTTGCCTCCGAAGAGAGAATGTCTTCCAGCATCTTCCGTTATCTCTTTTCATGGTTTCACATAAAAGCTCCACTCGCTTTCTCCAAAGTTTCACATGCAGGAGGCATATCATTCCCCTCAGCCCTTTTTGGCTTTTTAACATTTTTTCTACGTTTCTACCCTCACCTATGGTCATGAGCTTTGGATAAGCGGAAGACAATGGACGGATGGAACATTTTTTGCAGGGGTCTGCTCATGTGTCGCTTTCCTCTCGAGTGAGTTTAGCACAAGTTCTGGGCAGCCGGTCCCACGAAGTTTGGACCTGAAATTGTTCATTTTATATTTGACCCACGGATCCATCCATAACATTCATTGAAGGACCCAGGTTCTTTGAGACAGGGATGTTTTTTGACCAAGGACTCTGCTTCTTGATTTAGCTGGGCACTTGATGGGCGAGCAGTGCAGTCAGCTAAATTCTCAAGAACATCTGGAAGTAGCGAGATGAGATCTTTGGTACCAAACGGAATCCTTGAACAACTGAACTTTTCATTGCCTAACTGCAGCAGAATCTCTGTGCTGGCAGAGAAACGAGAGACTGGACGTTCTGCAGGCCATCCTGGGGACCGCGGGATGGGGCTTTCAGGCGGCGATTAAGAGGCCCGGTTGCGTAACTGGCCCAGACTGGCGTTCAAATGTCAGGCGCTACATCTGGCGTACCCGTGGCATTTCTTCCCACGCCGCTCCCCCGTCGTCCATTTAAAAACATATGTTTGAAAACATAAATTAAATTACAAATAGAAGAAAATTTTTCATTTCAAAAAATATATTTTAAATTAATATTTGGAGTATTTTTTAAATATAAGAATATATATTCAAACAATGAAATATGAGTTTCAATGTTTTCCATACATTCCCTTATTTTTGGCAGTCCAAAAACACTGAAACAAAATCTCCTCGTTCATTTTCTTGCCCTTCCCAGGGTTGGGGGTGGGGCATGCTGGAGCCTATCCCAGGTGACTTGGGGCGAACGGCGGGGCACACCCTGGGCTGGCCGCCAGGCAAAATAGACAAACAACCGTTCACACCTACGGGCAATTTAGAGCTGGCGAGAAACGTAGCATGAATGTTTTCTCGGAAGGTGGGAGGAAGCCGGAGTGTCCGGAGTAAAGCCACACACACGCACCGGGAGAACATGCAAACTCCACGCCCAAACAGATCTTCCAGATCTCCTGTCTTTGTGGCCAACATGCTAACCACCAGGCTGCGTGTCTTATATTTTTAGTATAACGACGTTTTAAAAATGACTTAAAACATGAATTCAAATATATTTTTATATGTATTTTTTCAAATATTTGCATGAATTACCTCTTGTGTTATTTCATTATTAATAATAGTAATAGTAAAAATTGCTCAAAAACATACAATAACGTGTCTGGTTTGGGAGAGAATAAGAAAATGTCGCAGGAGGGATCAACCATACATGCTAACAAAGATGCTAACAGCATATGCAAAGCTAACTTCAGCACCACGACAGGAGATGTGGGGTGTTACACACACCGGTTGATATCAGAATCGGAAATTAAGTGCTGGACCTATGGATACTGGATATCGGCAGAAAAGCCAATAAGTAGGGATGTAAATCTCCTCAGTCTCGGAAAAATGGGCCATTGTTTTATTCAAAAAATAATATACAGTTAGAAATCCCAGAGTTTGTGCATGTTTAATGGGAGTTGCCTTTTGTCCCACTTTGTTTGAGGGTCCTTGAACGCACCTTCTACTTTCTCCCACACTGCACAGAAAGACTACTATACCGTATGTTTCTCTCACCTCATATTTGCTCCCAAATGCTCCCGCTTGTAGCGCCCCCGGCCCCGCCGCCTTTTCTCCAACTACGCTGTGGGTTGGGGCCCTTAAATAGTGTTGTCACAGAAAACAACGCACACTCTTTTTCCACACATGTCTGCATTTCTTTGTGTGTCGCTGAAATCTAAAATCTCAACAACAGGGAATGAGTCCTGGGTAGACAGGGCTGGGGGCTGGGGGGCTACTGGCACAGCAAAAAGTGGCGCTCAGCAAGCAGGTGTGAGTCAGCTGCAAGTCAAGAGTCAGTCCAGGTATTTTTATTGCCTCATGTAACGACCTCTGCCTATTTATGTCACGTAGTAGTTGTACGCATTTTGTACATTCAAGATGCTAACAGCAATAGAATGCACAGCTAAGCAATCGGAACCAAACAGATCACACTTTGGGCACCCCCCGGTTTGCGAGGTTTCTTTGTCTTTCGTCTTCTTCCTTCTTTTGTCTTACCCACTTCCCAAAGCCCTGGCTTCTCCTTGGCATTATGGCTTGCCGTGACTCCCCATAAGGCCAGTGCGTCTTAAACAGTGGGGCGCCCCCCTGCCCCCGGGGTGAGCTGCTGGGGTGGGAAGAACTTTGAATATTTTGACAGTCGTATGCTTCGCTGCTCTCCATTTTGTCGCACTTTGCCGGTTTCGGTTCCGAGCTCGGTCTGGTTGGCAGTAGTACTTCACATCGGGAGCTGAGGGGGGCGGAAACATTTCTGTCTCCCAGTGGGGGGCATGAATGACACAGTCCAGCGTCACCTCATAAACACCAAAAAACCAATAAGAATGGTTGCGAAATAGCAACATGATGTTATGAGTTTGTGACACCCCCGCCCCCACGGCTACCCTTGTGACCCCCTTCCTTCCTCAGATACTCTTGTATCAGTGCTATGTTTGGGGTCGGGGCGACGCTACAGCTGCGTGTGCCCTTCTTGCATGCCTGAGGTGTGTGTGTGTGTGTGAGTCTTGGTGCACAGGCCCTGGCCAATCAGAACGGAGCAGGCACTAAAATGGCAAGGCCAATGGTTGAGTGTGTGCGCAGTATATAAGCGGGGAGCGGAGCCCGTTGGAGTTGGGTGACCTCTATTTTGGCCGTGGTGAACAGGATCTGATCCCAAGGACTGTTACCTCTGTTCTTGTCTAGTGTGCAGGTAAATATGGTCTCTTAAATACCATTTGACTTTTTTTTGTATGTCCGACATGGATTCAGTGTCAGATGTAAGGAGGACACAACTGGTCTGGAATGCTTCAGGCATTTCGAGTACCGACTTTGGGGGGGGTTGATAAACAACAGATTGCAAAAATAACAAAAGGAATAACTGCTTGTAGCTCACCAGATGAAAAAGTGGCTGCATGCGTTCGGGGCTGCAAAAAACATAACCAAATGCCAGCAATGTTAGGAATATTCTCATTCATCCAAGTCTTTGTGTTCTCAGGGGCATCGGATCGAGCAGGTTTCATGCTCAAAAGACCAGCTAGGACAGCCCTAGTAGAATATGACTGGACAGGACTAGAGCTGTCGCATTTGTGTGACGCTACTGGCATCGATTCACGCTCAAAGACTAGATAGGACAGACCTAGTCCTGTCTAGTCATATCCAGCTTGGTCTGGTTGGCTGGATACTAGTCCTGTCTTGTCATATACTACTAGGGCTGTCCTAGCTAGACTGATTCCAGTGGCGTCACACAAATGCGACAGCTCTAGTCCTGTGTAGGACTATAAAGGACAGACCTAGTCCTGTCTAGTTATTTCCTACTAGGGCTGTCCTAGATTTGAGTGACACAACTTGCATCGATCCATGCTCAAAGACTAGATAGGACAGCCTTAGTAGGATATGACTAGACAGGACTAGGATCCAGATAGGATATTTCTAGTCCTACTAGACAGGACTAGGATCCAGATAGGACAGATCTAGTCCTGTCTAGTCATATCCTACTAGGGCTGTCTAGGCTGGACTAGGGCATTGGATCGAGCAGGCTTCATTAGTTCATGCTCCAAGGATTGATAGGACAGCCCTAGTAGAATTTGACTAGACAGGACTAGAGCTGTCACATTAGTGTGACGCGACTGGCATCGGTTCATGCTCAGAGACTAGATAGGACATTCCTCGTCCTTTCTAGTCATACCCTACAAGGGCTGTTCTATCTAGTCTTTGAGCATGAACTGAAGGAACCTGCTCGAATGAGAGGCGGAACATCTTCTCAGGCATCCTGGGCAGTCCATTTGGGGTCGATTCAGCGCCCTGAGTTTAGTGTATTTTGCGGCGGGCGGGTAGGCGGGCGCTAAAAACAGCAACGCACACACCTGCCACCTCCTCTATTTTAACTGGACATGTGATACGCTGTAAATGATGTAACGCACGTAAGCAGGAATCCTCTGCCAGCAGATAAAATGACTGCAGCTGTCTTGCCCACCAGCGCCTCTCAACCTTGGACCCTAGCGCCACCCGGAGGCGTTCAGGCCGTAAACCCATCAACCCTCCAGTTTTCCCGTACTTTGCCCTTCCTTCCCAGTGCCCTCCCCTTTTAATATGTCCCGTAAATGTCCCGTATTTGAACACTCGGATAACATCCTGATGCTCGGGGGGTTTCCAGCGAGCGGCACACATTCAAACATGACAGGATGCAACTCTGCCACTCTGATTTTTGGAGGAAGATATGCGAATAATTGATTTTTATTTTAAGCAAAAATCTGCACCTTAGCTTTGTCATGTCGGTTCCACTTTGTTTCCTTTTTTTTTTCTTCCAATTATTTCAACTTTCTTCATAATTATATTTGCAAACGTTCTTCCTATAATATTACAACTTTATTCCCAATTGAATTTTTAGAAAAATGACTTTCTTTCACATAATATTACGACTTTTATTAAATTTAATTCTGTATTTTTTATTTATTTAATTCAACGCAACATTATTGTTTCTTATAGTATCACAAGTTTATTCTTGTAAAATTGCAACTTTTTTCTTGTTTGTAAAAAACAGTCAAAATATATTGACTGTTTTTTTTCCTTTTTTAAAAAACATTTTCCATCTACTTCAACTTTCTACTTGTAATTGTGACTTTATTCCAATAATATTTTGACCTCATTATCATAACGTTAAAACTTTATTTATGTATGTTTTCCATAATATTACAAAATTTCAACTCTACGCTACCACTAGCACAATTTTCCTTATTTTCCAGAAAATTCCCTTATTTTTAACTGCAAATGTCGACAGGTAGACGCTCACTAGGGCCACTTTGTTATTTTGTAACTTCGATATGCTAAGAAGTTCTCTATATTTCAAGAAAAACTGCATCTCAACTTTGAAATAGATCACTATTTATAACATCACTCTTTGCTTTTTGTTTTCCACATTTTTGATGTTTTTATAATCTTCCAATATCTTTTCTCACAATATTATGAAAGTTTTCTTGTAAAAGTGCAAACATTTCTCTAATTAGAATATGACTTTTGTCTGAATATTTTGACTTTACAGCTATTTTTTATTTATTTATGCTGATTTTTTATTACTATCTCAACAGCTCTTTTTCTTGTGACTTTATTTTCCCCAACCTAATTTTCTAAAAGTTAGAACTGAATATTAACTTAATATTCTGACTTAGTTCATTGATTTTTTTTATGCTACTATCTTTGTAAAATTAAGATGTTTTTTGATTAGATTAAGACTTTTTTCTCCTAGTATTTTGAATTTAATTCTTGCAAAAATACTGATATTTTTAAAATTTTGAGAACGCGCCGTGGGTCAATAAAAAAAAAACATCCATAAACCGCCACCAGGCCGCACTTTAGCCACGCCGGTCATCTTCCTGTTTTCCTTGGGACACTACGGGCTTTAGCCCTTTATTCCCGTCACCTTGCTGTTTAAGTCGTTTTCCATAGAGTCCTTGTACTTTCATTATAAAACATATTTACTGTATACAGTATATGTTTTCCGGTACTGGGGGTGACAATGGGGACGGCGTCTACACTGCTAGAGCAGTGGTTTTCAAACTGGGGGGCGCGCCCCCTAGGGTCTGCGGTAAAATGATTTTATCTCCAAAAGGAGGGCGCTGCCCAAAAAGTTTGGGAACCACTAGGCTAGAGCATTCTGTTAGGACAATGTGTTTCGGGGAGAGGAACTTCCCGTACTTTGCAGAACATTTCCCTTATTTGTCCGATGCAAATCTTGACAGGTACAGTTTGCGACTATCACAAATGTTAGGATTTCTGCCAATTTTCCGATAAAGATCCAGTCTGATTTGTCCTCCTTTTGCGTTTTCTTGCCAGTGTTAGAAAAGCAACCATGCCTTTCGGAAACACCCACAACAACTTCAAGCTCAACTACAAAGTTGAGGAGGAGTACCCTGACTTGTCCAAGCATAACAACCACATGGCCAAGGTTCTGACTAAGGAGCTGTACGGCAAGTTGAGGGACAAGCAGACACCAAGTGGCTTCACCCTGGATGATGTCATCCAGACTGGTGTCGACAACCCCGGTGAGTCTTTTTCTTGCAGCAAACAAACAAACAAGATTTCTGTGGAAATGAAAGTCACCCGTCGTCGACCCGCACCCCCTAGGTCACCCCTTCATCATGACTGTTGGCTGCGTCGCTGGGGACGAGGAGTCCTACGAGGTCTTCAAGGATGTGCTGGACCCCATCATCTCCGACCGTCATGGTGGATACAAGCCCACTGACAAGCACAAGACCGACCTGAACTACGAGAACCTGAAGGTCTTTGAAAACACGAAGCACACGTTATCCGTGCCGAATTTGTAACCGAACGCATTCTCTTACTGCTGGCAGGGCGGCGACGACCTGGACCCCAACTACGTTTTGTCCAGCCGTGTCCGTACCGGCCGCAGCATCAAGGGGTTCACTCTGCCCCCCCACAACAGCCGTGGCGAGCGCAGGGCGATCGAGAAGCTGTCCGTGGAGGGTACGAAAAACACTTCGAGACGCGTTATGTGCCGTTTCCTAATGATCACCGTCCCACCAGCTCTGACCAGCCTGGATGGGGAATTCAAGGGAAAGTACTACCCCCTGAAGTCCATGACTGACGCTGAGCAGGAGCAGCTGATTGCCGACCACTTCCTGTTTGACAAGCCCGTCTCCCCCCTGCTCACCTGCGCTGGTATGGCCCGTGACTGGCCTGACGCCAGAGGCATCATGTGAGTCCAATGAACCGCATACTAAGACCAGTCCAGTGTACAGTACAGTGGATTTTGAAAATTACTTTTGGGAACACCCGCCCATTTTGTGTACTTCAAAGGGATAGTTCGGACTTTTTGACATGAAGCTGTATGACATACCCATCAGTGGTGTAGTGACTTACCCCCGTTCAGTCCCCTGAACCAAGTTCTGGTCAGTTTTTGATGCTGAAAAAAGCATGAAGAAAGAACGTCTTACTTTTGTTTTTGTTTTGTTGGGAGGTAAGTCACTGTTGATGCACTACACTGCTGATGGAGGTGACATACACCTTCATGTCAAAATTTCTGTGCAGTTCCGGAAGGGCTACCAGTGACTACGCCAACTTTTTCCGGCTTTGACTTTTCCTTCTGTCGTCCTTCCAGGCACAATGACAACAAGACCTTTCTGGTGTGGGTGAATGAGGAGGATCACCTGCGTGTCATCTCCATGCAGAAGGGCGGCAACATGAGGGAGGTCTTCAAGCGTTTCTGCGTTGGCCTCCAGAAAGTGCGGCGATAAGACGTTCACGCTTGCTACGAAGGAACCAAAGCTCTGACTCTCTTTTGTCACCAGATTGAGGAGATCTTCAAGAAGCACAACCATGGCTTCATGTGGAACGAGCACCTGGGTTACATCCTGACCTGCCCCTCCAACCTGGGCACCGGTCTGCGAGGCGGCGTCCACGTCAAGCTGCCCAAGCTGAGCACGCACGCCAAGTTTGACGAGATCCTCACCAGGCTGCGTCTGCAGAAGCGCGGCACAGGTAAGACCGCCAATCTTCCCCTCCGCCGGGCATCCGCAGTTTCTCATTGGCATGTTCTCTGGGGTCCCGTGAAGGTGGTGTAGACACTGCCTCCGTGGGTGGCGTATTTGACATCTCCAACGCCGATCGCCTGGGCTCCTCCGAGGTCGAGCAGGTGCAGCTGGTGGTTGACGGTGTCAAGCTGATGGTGGAGATGGAGAAGAAGCTGGAGAAGGGAGAGTCCATCGACAACATGATCCCTGCCCAGAAGTAGAGACAACCAATCCCGGTTTTTCTTCTTCTTCTCCTCATGACCATCTCATGTACAAACGAGCCAACTGGTGGGCGCGTAGAGGAAACAGCAGCTCATCGAGAGACTCTTGACTCTGCTCACCTCCTTTTCCTCTTTCCGGCGTTTTGTTCCTTGTCCTTTTTTTTTCAAGTTTTCTTGCGTTGGTTGGTAACATCCTGGGATTGGTGCCAGGCGTGCCTGGCAAACGTGGCGACATCCACTTTTTGTTGTGAAAATTGACCATCGTTCAGGCGGTTCACGCTCAATAAAAAGTGCCCCATGAAACAAATACATGACCAGTCTCTTTTTCACGTCTCAGTGTTGGAAGCACATACGGTCTCTACCACGCGGCGT
>QODF01000152.1:29242-136572 GCA_024372805.1 Oostethus manadensis | reverse complement strand
AGTCACATAAATTTAGAACTTTATTCTCTAAAATTTATGAAAAAAGTCATAAAATCATGAGAATAAACTACTATTTTTTCTCATATATTTATGAAAAGTTTATGTTCGCGAATTTACGACATTATTCTCGTAATATTACAACTTTTTTGTAGTAAATTTGTAAATGTACGACTTTATTTGTGAGTATTTACGACTTTAATCTCGAGATAATATGATTTTTTCTGTTAAATTTATGAAAGAGTTTATTTTCATTAATTGACGACATTATTCTCTTGATATTACAACTTTTTTTCTGTAAGTGTACGACTTTATTCTCGTAAATGTACGACTTTATTTGTGAGTATTTACGACTTTCATCTCGAGATATTATTCCTTTTTTCTAGTAAATTTACGACTTTATTTTTGTGAATTTACGACATTATTCTGCAATGTTTTGACTTTTTTCCAGTAAATTTATGCCTTTTTCCCGTAAATATACGATTAAATTTTGGTGGATTTACGACATTATTCTTGTAACTTTACAAATTCTTTCTAGTATAGTTACGAAACTTTTTTCCTCTGAATGTATGACTTTATTCTGATAGATTTGCAACATTTTTTTCCTGTAAATTTGCGATTTTATTCTCGTTATTCTCAAACATTTACGACAAAATCTCATTTTGTCTGATATGGTACTAATATTCCGTTGCACATATCGGTGTTTTCCAATTGCACAATTATTGCACATTTTTTAGGCCATTTTTATGGAAAAGTGAGTTAAAAAAAAAACATTCTTTTTTTCTGTCAGCAGGTCTGACTGAATTACTTTGGTTGGAAAAGCAATGCAGTCCCTCGCCACTTCCTGGTTGGAATTTTGCAGCTTGTGCTGTTTTCTGAAATTTCTTGTTTCCACCTTCCATGGATGTCCTCCCAGACTTTTGTTGTTATTTTACTACTGTGAACTTTTGTGCATGGTGAGCCCCTCTTCAGGTCAAATGAAAACAGGTCTCGGCATGCAGGTTTAGCCAAACATGAGCGGGAAGTTCCAAATAACAGCAAAGAGAATGGCAAGGTAAGTGAATTTTATTAGTCTTTAGCTCCGTGTTCTCCTGTAGACACCACAACCACTCAAGCTCAGTTTACAGTTGCTTTCAGTCAGGGAGGAACTCAAAGAGCAAAGCAGTGAAAATTCGGCTACTCAACTGTCTGTTTTTTTGTTTTTGTTTTCTTGTTTGCATATAACATCAACTTTTTTCACCGTCTCAAAACGACAACGCGTGTTAGGTACCGAGCCCTCGGAGGTTAAAATGCTGTAGCATCCTTCTAAACCGGAGAAAAGAACACAAACCAAAACCCATCCCATTCAAAGGTGATTTGTTATTTGTTATCGGTGTCAGTCGAAGACGAAATGATTCCCAACTGAACCCACAAGAACCCTTAAAACGACTCGACTTGTGGGTAGAAACGTGCGATTCGTGAACGAGTCGTGTCAATGGTCTAATTAAATGTACAAACGCCATGTTGAAAATTACTACTTTTGGGGACTTAAAAAAAATGGACCAAGTAGAGCTAGGTTGAGTTTATGTTGGCAACCTTCTTTTAATTTAATTTATTACTAATTTCAGATTTGGACGAATTGGACTATTCTAGAAACCTTAAGAAATTCTGTAATTAATATAAGATGAGAAAATAATTTCAAGTTCCATTAATTTTTATATTGCTGCTTTTTTCTCTTTTCTTTCCGTTTTCTTCATCTGGTATAAACTTGTCATCTATACTGTAACTTTCAATAAAGTAATAAAAAGTATTTAAAAAAAAACAACTAAAGCTGCAATTATGCAAATTAGCAATGACGCAATAGAGCGACTTCTCGCGAGGAGTTGACAACCCCGCACGTGACCATTCCCGGATATGGCGTCGCCAAAATGGCTGCCTGTCAGGTAAGCTAGCTCATTTCCAAAAGCATTAAAAAAAAAAAATTTAAGGCTCATTTTAAATCGATTGAACAATTTCGCTGCTTTATATGGTGTTAATTATTACCATTAAAGTGTTCTGGTTATAGATCTTCGATGAATTATTCGAAAACAAGCTAGGCAAATGCTAAGTTGCTAATAAGCTAGTCCCACGAACAATGTAAGGTTACATGTCTTTGACATGAATTATTTAGAAAGAACTATCATGGCCCACCCAACACTAGACATCATTTGGACTTTGTTATTTGGGCTAAATCTGGTCAGTCTGTCATTATGGAATCACAGGAGTGGCAAAATGAAAAGGGAACATAAAGAGAATCAGTAATACAAATGTGCTCATATTCTTTTGACATTTTGTCGTGGCTTTTTCTGTATTGTCTTTTTTTTTCTTTCGTTTTGGCATTTATTCACGTGTTTTGTCTTTGTCCTTTCCATTTGCTGTTTGGCATTGCATTTACCGGATGCCTCGAGCTGACGACAAACGCAAAAGCAAAAGAAGGACCTGCCCTTCTTCTGCCGGGGTGACCAGTCCCAGCGGCTGTCGGCCGCTACTCTCAGCATCTTCGATACGGACCCCATCGGGTCAGACGTTCGCGCAATGTGCACGGTGGCATGATAGTGATGTCGCTTCCTGTCCCTGACCCGCTTGGGTTCCCCACGCCAGAGCTGTATTAAAAAATAGGAATTATGTGATCGAGTATTGACTAGTCAGCCTGGCAGAAGGACCCGCCCTGAGCCTTTTGTCATCAGCTCGAAGGCATCCGGTAAATGCAATGACAAACAGCAAATGGAAAAGACAAAACAGAACAAAGCAAAGACAAAATGGAAAAAGATTACGACCACATTTGTATATTTTTGTGTTTTTACCCTAATGAGGATAAGCGGCATAGAAAATGAATGAATGAGTGAATGACTTCCACATGTATTTCCTCATAGTTTTTGGGATTGAGCCCAGAAATAGACGCTTTTCAACCAAACTTAGACAGGAAGGGGACGTCTTTTTACCTTTCACTTTTCAAATGTAAATCTTGTTTCAATGTATGGTGATGTTTTTCCAACTAATTTGACGGAATGTCTTCAATGCTCTCCATGTGTTTTGTTTCTTTTTACTTCATGCACAAACAGCTCTGGACTCTTACAGGTTTAATCGGGAATCGAAAAGTCAGTTTCCACTGATCTTTGTCAGCCGGTCGTGCGTGTCACGTGCCAAAACACCCCCCCCCCAACGTAGTGAACACTAATCTGAACACACACAAAAAAGCTTGGCGCCACGTGAGCGCTTTTTTCTTGGTATTGATTGAAGTTTAGCAGTTGGACAAATCACAAGTCCTAGCCCCCTTTTGAAACCAAACATTGAATTCATGCAGGGCTGCTGGTCATTTCCCGCAACATCACTGACAGAAACGGCGTTTAAATGACTTTGACGTCACCTGCTCTAGCTATAAATAAACCTTGAGCTCTAAGATATATACTGTATTCATAAATTGTATATACAGCCAACAATTGACTGATAGAAATCCTGTTTTAATGATATTATTCTAAAAAATAAATTAAGTACCTGTGCAAATATCCACAATTGGTAGTGTTTCACATTTAAGACATTGGCGCCCTCCAGTGGCGAGTTGTGGGTACTCCATAATGGTACACTGGAAGGAGCTGATTCAAGTCAAAGCAAAGTGCATTGAGGTCTATATCACCTAATGTTAATATAGACCACAATGAATGAAGGGGTGCGGCAAGAACAGAACCCTGGTGTCCACACACTGGTGTCTGCTTCCCCACCTTGAAAAGAAAGTCAAACCCAGTCTCGCCCCACCTGGCTGAAACAGCAAAAGCCACACAGCAAGAACAAGATGCCGTCAGTAACACGACCGCAGATATTGGGGCCCCAGTCCACAGCAAGAGAAGAGGGCCTCGGGGAGAAACAAAAAGTTCAAAAAAGCCAGAAGTGATTGAACTTGAAGGGGCAGTGGAGGTCGGCAAACCCTGGTAAGTATTCAGGGTGTCCCTCAATTCTGGACACATTGGCAAAAATTCATGTTATTTAAAAAAAGCTGACAGTGGTATATAACTATTTTGGTTTTTTTTCTATTTATTATTTTTTAAATATTTGTATTTTTATATTTGAAGATTTGAAAATGATTTATTTATGTTTTTATTATATCATTACAATTATTGATTTAAACATGCACGTCTTCACCGGGTAACTACCGCATTTTTAGCTAGTTTGGCGTTTTTTAGCTTTCTGGATTTTCCCCATATTAAAAAAAAGAAAGAAAAAATCACCGCTTCCGCCGGAGCAGCGTGGCTTTCGGTCCGATCGGCAACATCGACATTGTACATCCTGCTGCCGGTCGGGCCTTCAGAATAAAAAGAAGCAGGCCGAAAAATAGGAAGTCAAGTCTTTACACCAGTGCCCCCAGATTTTGGCATATTTTCCCTCACTTTATTGGATTTGTCCGAAAAATGTCCCTTATTTTTGAATGCAAATGTATTACACAGTAACGTATTACATGTCTACACTGTGCAGTGTAAGTAAATAATACACTAAATAATGAATTTTTTCAAAAATGAACAAAAGTGCATTGATTATATAAGTAAATAAAATAATCTTTAAAAAAAAACGTATTTGATATTTATTTGTTTTATATGTTGCATTTTAAAAATGTTTTTTTTTGGTAGTAATTTAGCATTTTTGCCTCAGACTTAAGGGACACCCTGTTGAGTTGGCGATTTGGTAGGTCGGATCAGGAAATGGATGTGGTGGGGTGGGGGTGGGCGGTCCGTGGAAAAAGCGACAGTTCAGAAATAGTAATAACAGTAATTCAGCAGCCAAACAACGTGACCCCTGCAGCCTACGCAAATATCACAGTACGGTATTCACTGAAAACAGGGAGGGAGAATAGAAAGCAGTCACGGGTTCGTTGTCTCTTTTTGTACATGAAATACATCGTGTGTGTGTGTGTGTGTGTGAAGGCGCTGGGTTGGTTGTTCACTTTAAAGGCAACTGGACTAACAAGAAAAAAACCCAAAAACGACACGTCCACACTGCCTTCGCCGTGCCTTTCCGGAGTTCTCTCCGTTCGTACCTAACGGCACAGTTCTCAATAATGGACAGACAAGTTTATATAGTGTGTCACACGAAGAAAAAGAAAGGTGTGTTTGCTTCTGTGTACTCCGATGGGTTTTGCTACTTGGCTCGGCCACGTCTGCTAATGACTGAGGTGAGTTGGACACAAGTGCTACATTGCACTAGGGGACTAAACGGGCTGCGGTAGCGCGACGGGTTACCCTGAAAGGCACCGACGTGCTGCATCCTCAGCTGGCGTGGGAAACCCCCGAAACGTCAGCTGACCGCACGAGGGGCTACAGGTTGGAAATACCGTGAGGGGGCGACAGAATGACGGGTTGGAAAACCGGTCCCCCATCCCCAACGCCAAGCAAGCACGATGCTAACCAGCCATCCGGCGCTTCTAAATTCAGTACCATCAGGGGTGTCCAAACTATTTTTTTATTGCCCTTTGACCTGCAAGTACTATTTCCCACACGATACACATTTATCGCATTTCGCGTCTATGCAGTAAACAAATACACTCTAGTCTTAGGCTTGCGACAGTGCCAAGGAGGAACCAGAGCTTGAAGTCGGAAAGACTTGAAAACGGACAAAGACTTAAATCAAAATAATCCTTCACGCTGTCGCAGTTGCCTCTAGCTTCCTAAGAAGAAAGCTTGGAAAGCAGGGTCTTTCAAAGGGCACCTGCCAACACTCACGTTTCCCGGGAACGTGTGGCCCCCTGCATCCTCTTATTGTTTCTCTGTGCTAGATTTACTTTTGATGTAGTTTGATGTATGGCATTTTCTTCCCTTACAGTACCCCAAATGAACCGAACCATGCCCTTAAAATCAAGGTACCGTGATCATGGCCTCCTCGTTGCACCCAATGTTACGTTGGTTTTAGCATCTTTAGTACACAAAATGCATTGAATCACCCAATTTTTCTGTATGGGGCGATTGGTGGGAAATGTTTGGACACCCCTGAGCTACATGAAGAACCAGAATGATGTGTATTCATGTTATGATCTTTAATTTGAAATTGAAGTTAAAGAGAATGTGTCTGTGTTGGCTGGAAATGACAGAAAAGCACTGAGTTAAATAACGTGACGCATTTCCCTCAATCTATCGCGGTTTTAGAACATAAATTAAAACGTGATCGCTGTTTTGTGGTTGACTATGGACTATTATTAGTCAAAAAATAAATAAAGACAACTTATATGCGTTATTGTTGTCATTTTATATTAGTTTGAATGAATAACACTTAACACATCACTGCCACGTTTTGTGTCATTTCCAGCTAAGCGTTAGCCTCTCTAACTTAAATTACCGCCTTGACTCTGAGGCTGCAAACTTGGACGGATGCATTCAATACCGTGATACTTCCCACAAAAAGCCTCCCTTTTGCATTTTGTCCTCTGATGTTTTCATTATGGACTCATCTGCAAAAGCACACACCGGCTCGTTAAGCTGAAGATGTCAGACTCATTAGTTTTAGCCGGCCTTTGATTGGTCAAGCCGGCTCCCATTGACCTTAATCCAGTGCGGTCGTGATGTGGACTATTTATCCTTTCTGACACACAGTCAGCCCGAGTCTCCACATTTTATGTTGACCGGAAAAGTGAATGAAAGAATAGAATGGCGCTCAGGTGTGATTATGTTAACCCATAAGAACCCATTCCTGAAATGGACCTTCCACAGCTTTGTCTCACTAAGTCACTAAGTGATGTAGAGGAAGCGTTTTAGAGTGGTTGTCATGTGACAGTCATCCCAGGATATATCTTCCCTTAAAAATGGTGTGTCAGGTAAGCTAGCACATGTCCTAAAGCTTATTTTTTATGCCATTAAGGTTCATTTTAAAGCCATTTCAGAATTCCAATTTGGGATAGTCCTTTAAGGGTTTTACGATGCCGATTCCGATACGGATCATCAATGAGTGAAACAATGGAGATCACATAAAAATAACGATACCCGATACACATCCCTGCTGTCGGCCACAGGAAATGAAACAAGGAACCATAAAATCCCCTTAATTTAGACAAAAACATATTTCACTTTTGCAAGAGAACTTATATCACTCCTGAAACTTGCAGAGGATAAGACGCCTTCTTCAAAGAGACTTTGGCGATCAAGTACATCGATCGGGCCCTAGCTGGATTTCCAGGTTGCACCCAGGTGGGCTCCAAGGGGGTGTTCTGGGAAGCCAGCTTGATGGGTTAGCGAACTGTGTTGCCTTTAACGCGGCTATATCACTGTGGTAACAAAGGCTAAGCTCATAACCTTTTCCGCACCAGGTTTTGTCCAGACTTTGAGCTTTGAAAATGGTCTGTCATTCGGAGATGACGGCACCATTTATTAACAACTATGTGGGCGTGGGAGCAACAAACATTTGGCCAGCGCTACAGCGGGAGTGGCTGCTTTTGAGATCCCACTGCACCGATATAATTCCTGATCAAATTCTCTAAAAGAGATATGTCAGATTTTCAGATGAAAGAATACATTTGCCCACTTTTTGAGGCAAGCACTAGGAATCAAATGCAATATAAAAAATTATTAATTAGGCCAATGTTAGCAGATGTATATATCCCAGCAGCCCCTCCGCGAGTACACAGCCCCTTAGTCTTCTTAAATTACATTATTTGCTGGAGGTGTAAGCATTATGAGAAATAAGTACTTAACTGGGCCACCTAGTGGTCACCACGAGATCCAGCATGCTATTTTGGTAAAATACAAAAAACAAATTTTCATCTGTTTTAAAGATGAAGAAGACCGTTGTTCCTTCAGATCATATATATATTTTTAAAGTGTTTATATCCAAAGTTGTGCAATGTTGAGCGTTAAATCAAAAGAGTAGTAAGGTATAGTTACTTCTAGGAATGTCCTGATCCGATGTTCATGATCGGATCGGCTGCCGATCCGCTGGATTTTGAAGGTCAGATTCCGCCACAAGATCAGGCCAATCAGACTCCGTTAAGTCTGGGTCACACTCCAACAAAAAGCGCTTCAAAGCTGGTTGTAACACCAGCGCGCAGGAAGTTAGTTTCACGTTGAACGCGAAGACATTCGGCTCCGTAGTTACAGCGGTATATTCCCCTCACTGTACCGGGACTCTGTCATGGTGCTGGGAGCTCGCACTGGAAGTACGGCGCTAACTGCTGGTTGTTACTAAAAACCGTCAATGAATCGCTATTGCGTTGAGTTTGTCCATAAAAAAAGTCATATATTGTAAATCCCACCACCAATTGATTTAACCGGCGGCACCAGTTTTGCTTTCCCAGTCGTAATCTTTTGGGAACTCCTCACAACGCTCCATAATAATTACTTCCCCATCTTGTATAAAATACATTGGCTGGGATCGCTTCACTTTTCAGCGGAAGTGGAATAATATGACGGCAAAGGCCCCCTTTCATGTGCACGCGCACTTGGGACAACGCCGAAAACCGGACTTGACGAAGAAGAAAAGTGCGTTCTGTTTGGGGAATTTAAGCTTCGTTGAGTTGCGTCGGCAAAACGGGTGTCTTCCACCGATGAATTCAAATATTTGTCAGGTTATTTGTCTTGCATTTTGGCTGCTTTTGCTAGCGTTTTACTGATGATCACACCGTGAGCCTCAAACCCCCAGCATACTACGCCAATGCCGTATTAAAGCTTTTTAACATGCTACCCGTCAGAATAATTTTTTTCTGGCATGTGTTGGTAGGTAAATTCCACACAGCAGATATGTTTGTTTTGTTTTGGTTCTCCGGTGCCGTGCAAAGGACAGTGGGAGGGGGGACATCAAAAATGTCTGTGGTGTGTCCTCTATTTTGTTACTTTAAGCACTAATGGGTTAGGGTTCTTATGGGTTAAAAAATAAATAAATAAATAATGGTATGATCAGGTTAACACGCAAAATTCATGTTTTTCTGTGTTAGTAAAAATAACAGCGGATTAAAAAAACAATCATCAGAGCAATAAATTAAACAAGTAAAATAGAAAATATTATGGCTAGAGTAGTAGTAAAAAATATTTAACTAGATTCAGTCAGATCCAGGTCCAGTGGGTGAACATGTCTCAGCAAGTGAGCTGAGCTTTGTAGTTGTAGGCGATTTGAGGGGGTGGTGCAGGGGCGTATGGGGTGAGGGTGGGGGGCGCCTCAGTGTTTGTGTGTGTGTGTGTGCGTCTGTGTGTGGGGTCATCATGAACGAGACAGTAAGAGAAGTATTTTCTCTCGGGTCCAGCCCCTTCCCCCGTCTGTGCCACTATTTCAAAATTGTCCAACCCCCCTCGCACACCCCCGCCCCGGTTCCCTTTTCACAAACACTCGCACACACGCACACACTCATGGACAAGCGCACCCTCCATTTAAAGTTCAAGATCCTTGGATATTTGGGTGGCGACGTCCCGAAAAGCTAGAGGTGCCCCCCAGAGTCGGGTGTAGCGCACACCATTAGAAGTCCCGGAGGCGCCCGTGGAAAGGTGGCACACCTCGGCCTCGAAGGCCACCCGGCCCCCTGCCGCGTCGTGTGTGCAGGAGAGCAGAAAGGGGCCGGCGTGGTGGACCTGGCAGCCACAACCGAGCGCCGCCTCCCGCAGAGCAAGTACCACCTCCACAGGGTCCCGCCGCCCCCTTCCTCTCAGATCCCAGCCATGTCCGACGGCCCGGGGCTCGGGCGCTTCTTGATACCCAGGTAGATGGCAACTGGGGAGGTGGACAAATTGAAACGGTTCACAAATCTGGCTGCCTCAGCATCATACTGTCACGAGACATCCAGCTGTGCCACGCACTGACCTTGTGACCGCAAATCTCCTGATTCCCTCAGATTCATTTGTGACCCTGGAGGACAGAGACAACGTTAGCAGTAATCCAAAGAGCAGCAAGTCGTTCAGATGAGATGAGGTGGGATGACATTCCAAACAAGCAAGCGCTCACAACGAGCAGGAGATGCGCAGGACGGTCCAGTCACCTTACAGCCTATGTCACCTCCAACTAAATCATGCACTGAGTGATCTGTCTAGCACACCGTAAACATTGGAACACAAGAAATAAACATTTCATGACTTTCAACTCACTGACCACAAACTCATAATGGACACTCTCTGGCAACAGTGAACACGCAACGCAGACCGAGGGTGTGTAAAGGGGTGCAATTACACATGCGTTCAAAACCAGCTTTTTTGGTACGGCAAAGGTAAAGTAAGGTACAGATTTAGTTTTTTACACCCAACGCCCTTCATGGTGCAACCTTGCCATTCATCTGGGCTTGGGACCGGCAACCTGGAACCTGCACCGTGTGCACAGAAGGCAGAGGCGTGCACCATTACAACCCCAGGGCAGAGATACCAGACAGATGGCCGAAGGATCGCAGGCTATGCCAAAAAACGAGGGTGGAGCCTTTTGACGACTGGGTGGGATACATGAAGCTTGAATAACTCCAGTAGTTCAGAGTATTTTAAGAAATGTCATTATTTTTGTACATCATTCACGAGCCGTGACAGTTTTGCTGTATCTGAGTGGCAGCTGCAACTTTGTATGTTACGTGTTCACTGCAACCAGAGTATACACTTAGAAATCGGATGGCAGAAGTGTGAAGACTCATTGACATTGTTGTGACTCTCGACAGCAATAAATAAAACTGTAACCAAAATTAAACCATGCTTGAAAGCAATTGTGTGCAAAAAGGACAGAATGAACAGAATTAGAAACCATGAAGCATAGCAACAGTTAATAGACAGACGGATGAAAGGAAGTTCATGTTCACAGACTGACGGAACTCCCGTGCGACCAACCAGGCAGATGAGGAAGCATCGCAGGCACACAAGAAATAAGACACACTGGAAACTTACTAACGGTTTTTGATCCTTGTGGAAGAGTGCAACCCGACACTGATTTGTTTGAGCCCTGGCGCTTGGACGGGTCAAGGTTGACCCTGGTGCCATGACAGTAGGACAGCAGAATAAGATACAATGGAGAAGAAAAAGAGGGAATATGGGGTAAGAGCGGTGGTTTGGGTCAGGGGGTCAGGAGATACAAGAGAGACAACCTAATCACAGGAGAGCAAGTGGTGGAGGAGAGCGTGGCACAAGAGCTGAGTGGCAAGGATAAAGCTGAGGTTTGATTAGATTAGTCATAAGTGATTATGACGACTGAGAGGAAGAGGGGAACAGACGATAATCCGAGGCCACAGACGGACTTAACAAGTGGAATAAACATTCTCGTAAACATGGATCCACTGCGGAGCAGAACTCAAGTTGAACGGAAGACACTTCCATACTATTGCAATTATTTCAAATTTTTTACCTTGGGAACAGACCCGCAAATCCACTTTATAGAAGTGCTCAACATTTTGTGTTGTTTTTTCTGCAACCAGGATATACAGTAGGATAAAAAATTCCTCTAATCGGAGAGTAAAAATTTACTCTGGCGTCCCAAAAGTCTAAATTCAGTAAATATTAGAGATTATCCGATTGATCTGCCGCCGATCAGTATCAGCCAATTTCCATAAAAACACGAGACTTGCATATGCCGACAAACGCTAGCAATGTGTGTTGTGTCGTGGAGGATTGAGCCGACGACCCATGCACTTTTCCCCGTGTTGCCATGAGAACCAAAACTAGTCCAATAAACCTCGTGGATTCAGTTTGACAGTTTGACTGATGGCTCCAAGATCAACTTATCTTGCATCTTTGTTTGACTGCTGCTAGCTATCTTGCTAGCTAGTTATCCACCATCTTCAGGTTGCCCATGTGACTTTTTACAACAGCGACATTTTGATTTGAAAACAAACAAGCCATTTGGTTAGTTTGGAGCTTGTTTTTGTCCCACAGGGAAAGGTACAAGTGGATACCTCGTGCACAGATTGGGGTACATAATAACTTTTTATTAACTTATTATAGTGTCTCTGAACAGATTTACTCTCTTGTTGTCACTATGCAAAGTATGTCTTGTCCTCAAAACACTGCATGTGTGTGTGTGTGTGTGTGTGTGTGGTTGTTTAATGAACATAAAATCACGGTGGGTCCAGCCTGATTTTGAGGACCTCACCAAAGGGACACAAATATTTGCTTCACCTCTCAGTAGTTTTTTATTGTGCTGAATTTTTAACTGCTGAATTCAGACTTTACGCCTTTTAATATAATCACAAAGGAGCACAGAATAGCATAAAGGCGATGGCCACTAATGGTTAGAGCGGAGATCTGCATGGTAAATAAATTAGTGTACAATTTCAAAGTTGCCAATCATGAATAAAACGCAAATAGTTGACCGGCTCTAAAAGTGATGAAAGTTGGAGATACCTGCAACCTGGACACTCAGGACATATTTCTGTTTAATAAAGATATTTTTATTATTTTATTTTGTTAACAAACTGTTACCTGTAAACAAATGTTTCATACAAATAAAGACAAGAAAAAAACAAGAAAAATGACAATCCTGCCCCCAAATATTATTTTTAAAATAATTGTCTATTTGCCAGGGGCCCTTGAAATTGTCTAATGACCCCATTCATGGATAATCGCCATCAGAATCTGCAGCATAAAATCCCTGATCGGAGCATTTCTAGTGTTTATATAATGTAAATGTTTTTGAAGTTATTTATTGTAATGTTTTTTACTTGTTTCTATTTTTAAACTTTTGTATGTTTAAACTATTGAAACTTTATCCATCCATCCATTTTCTTTGCCGCTTATCCTCATTAGGGTAGCAGGGTATGCTGGAGCCTATCCTGCTTTTTCCTGTTGAACTGCACATGTAAACACTGAAAATTAAAATCATGTGTAGACTAGTCTACGTTGTCACCACGCAAGCTACCTGCGAGTGAGTTTGGAGGTCAGCTTGGTGAAGAGGTTGGAGGTCGCTCTGGTGCGAGCATGGGGCAGCGGGCTGGCGTCATGGTGGGACAGGGTGGGTGAAGTGGGCGGGGCAGAGTAGATGGGAGGCCCACGGTCCCTCAGCTGCCCCCCATGAAAGGTGCTGCGGATGGTGGAGCCCCTGGTCAAGCGGCACCGGTCTGAAGAGGATGAAGAAGATGCAGCTCCGGCTCCAGAAATGCTGAGTGTGGAGGGAGATGCTGCAGGCAAGCGGTGGCTAAGAGAGCTGCGTTCGGTGAAGAGAAACCACAAGAATACCATCAGGTTCCTTTATGGTCAGTTTGTCAGATGAAAGTATAAAATATCCTATGGAACCAGAAATAAAAATATATGCAAATGTCTGCTGTGATGTTAAAGGAGACCTATTATACAAATTTTCAGGCCTTTGTATTGAGTTCTGCGATCCTATACAGCAGCTACACGCCCTAACAGAAAGCGTTCTAGATCTTCCAGACTCTGTCTTTTCCTGCAGTGTTTCCTTGGGTTTCCTGAGTCCACCCCCGGCCCTCCTCCAGGTATGCCTCCCGCCGGGCCTAAAGACAGTTAGGATGCTGATAAATTGTTTTTTACAGCTTGTTCTTCTGACTCTTCAACGCGACCAAGTAACATTGGAAAGACGTCAGACTTAAGCAGTTTGACGGATAGTCCAGCTTCGTATTGCTAAACCAAATTAGCTTTTCCCTCAGACCTGAACAAAGGCCCATTTAAGGAAGTCCTGTTTGCGTGACGTCAGTGGAGCTCAGTAATAAAAATTTTAAAAAAACTGTAAAAGAGGTGGCAGAGCCTTTTAAAACTGCTTTCAGGACTCAACCTCATTATGTGAGGCGTTGGCATCGTTTTAACGCGACAATAAAATTGTAACAACGTTTATAGGTCAGAAAAGCATAATAGGTCCCCTTTAAAAATCCCCTATCATAATCCATTCTCCAGGTAAATGTGCAAGCAATGGCTAGTTTCAGTTTTGGTTATGTCAACAACCGGTTATGTTGACGCCAGACAGCCAGTTGACATAAACCAGTTCCAACTGTAATTATGTGTTTTAACCTTTTGACTTTTGGATCCAGGGTTCTGCTTGGCAAGTGGTGCCTGTGTGAGCATGACTGTGCGCACAAAAAGGAAGACCACAAAGTGGTACCTGTTGTCTTTGCCGTTCTGCAGGAGAGAGTGCCTGTCGGCGCCGGAGCGATCCGTGCACACGTATGTGTTCCGACGCGTCATCGAGCTTCCAGGGATGTTGTTCTTCAAAACGAGAAGTAAGTACTAGGTCAGAAATGGAATGATATGCATAAAAACAGGTGGTCCTCGGGTTACGGGGGGAGTTCTGTTCCTAGACTGTAAGTCCGAATACAGTGGTGTGAAAAACAATTTCCCCCTTTCCTGACTTTTTATTCTCTTGCATGTTTGTCTCACTTAAATGTTTCTGCTCATAAAAAATAGTTAACTATTAGTCAATGATAACATAATTGAACACAAAATGCAGTTTTTAAATTAAGCTTTTCGTTATTAATGGAGGAAAAAAACTCCAAATCTACATGGCCCTTTGTGAAAAAGTGATTGCCGCCCTTGTTAAAAAATAACTTAACTGTGGTTTATGAGTTCATTTTCTGTAGCCACCCCCAGGCCTGATTACCACAGTGAGAGCCATTATCCACAAATGGCAAAAACATGGAACAGGAGTGAACCTTTCCAGGAGTGGCCGGCCGCCCAAAATTACCCCAAGAGCGCAGAGACAACTCATTCGAGAGGTCACAAAAGATCCCAGGGCAACATCTAAAGAACTGCAGGCCTCACTTACCTCAATTAAGGTCAGTGTTCACGACTCCACCATAAGAAAGAGACTGGGCAAAAATGGTTCCAAGACCAAAACCACTGATGAGCAAAAAAGTTTCTGTGGCAGATGTCTTTAACTCAAAATTATAGACCGTTTAGAAAATCAGTAGGGGATCATATACTTATTTCCCCCACTGTTTATTATTGACGGTGTACCCATAAAAACAAAACGAACACTTACTGTGGTGGCGGTCATGTCTTTGCGGCGGTCCGGGATCTCTGACTTGTTGGGGTTGTTGGCGCTGCTGACCATCGGGCTGGACGGAGGGAGGCTGTGGCTTCCCATCACACTGCAGCTGGCTTTACGTGAAGGCATTCGTCCCTCCCGCAGCTCCCTCTCGCCCGTGCTCGTGGGGCTCCGTTTTGGGTGCATGACGGGCATGGAGGGGCCGCCTTTGTTGTGGAGGACAGCAGGGCACAGACATACAAGGACTCATATAAGGAGTATTCTGCAACAGCAGCCTACAGTAGACAATCATTTCATAATAAAAATACACCTCACAGCGACAGCCATTAGAGGGCAATCACCCCGGTTAGTGTTCCATTCAGATGTAACGATGGTCATGGTCACACCTGAAACCAAGGTGGCTGAGTGTTGTGTGTTTGATAGAGGCCAAAAGACTGAATCTTTTAGGAAGGGATGCCAGGAGAGAGGTGGTCTCGTAGACATTCCCCTATCTTGAGATTTCCAACCTTGACCTAGATGACCTCCCTCACTCCTCTTTCAAACCAACTGCCCATGGTTTGAAAAAGTGCTGGTTTTCTCTGAGGTGGAGGTAGAACACCTAAAGAGTTAACCCGTCTGTGTTGTGACATTTTATACCCTTATCTAACAGAGCTGTTTTGTACTGTTGTATGTTTTGACTACAATGAAGATACACCTGTCTGCTGGAGGATAACGATCTAAAGGAAACAATTACATGCGTTTTGTTAGAATTCAGGTTACCGCCATGCTTTTAACAGAACAGGACCGCAGCAGGCACCATCAGCAAATGGCAAAAACTGCAAGTACCGTTTTTTTACTGACAAAAACCGGGACTTGTTGTCAGCAGAAACGGGCTCCACTCTGTCGTTAAAACGGCAATTCTGTGCTTGTTAAGTGTTGAATAACAAACAATTCTGTCTGACAAGGTTGCTCTTCTATGTGAGCAGTATCATGCAGTAAACGCAACACCTTTACACGCGAGACGTTAAGAGTAGATACTCACAGAAGTCACTGTGTCGTCGCTGCCTGTGGTAGGTGGAGGCACTGCGCTGTGTCTTGGCGTGTGAGGAGGAGGTGGAAGAGGAAGAGGAGCCAGTAGTTGAAGAGTGTTTGTTGGTTCCGTTGGTAATGGGACTGGGTCTCACTCTTGCCAAAGACAGGGTACTGGCTGAACGGGCCTCGCTGCCCTCCTGAAATGATATGAAAAACTATGAATTAGAAAGAAGAGTCGATAAATGACTGATCTCATAATAAAAAAAAATTCAAGTCTTGCCGAACGAAGTTGTTGGCAAAATGTACATTGTTGTGAAAAGGTGTGGCCCGCCCCTTCCTGAGTTCTTATTTGTTTTGCATGTTTTTCACACTTAAATGTTTCAGATCATTACACAAATGTAAATGATGAACACAAAATTCTGTTTTAAATGAAACTTTATTGTTAAGGGAGGGAACTGGTTTGCCTCAGCCATTCAGAGGTGAACTTGCTGGTGTGTTCTGGATCATTGTCCTGCTGCAGAACCCAAGTTGGTTTCAGCTTAAGGTCACCAACAGATGGCTGGACAGTCTCTTTCAGGATTTTTTGGTAGACAGCAGAATTTATGGTTTCATTTATCACAGCAAGTCTTTCAGGTATTGAAGCAACTAAACAACCTCAGTCCATCACACTACCATCACCATGTTTTACTGTTGTTATGTTTTTCTGAAATTACTTTTATGCCAGATGTAATGGTTCAGACCATCAGAGACCACAGGGTATGTTCCAAAATGTCTTAGGGATCATAACAATACTTTTTGGCAAAATTGAGACGAGTCTTAATGTTTTTTTTTTGCTCATCAGTGGTTTTGGTCTTGGAACCATTTTTGCCCAGTATCTTTCTTATGGTGGAGTCATGAACACTGACTTTAACTGAGGCAAATGAAGCCTGCAGTTCTTTGGTTGGTGTTGTGGGGTCTTTTGTAACCTCTTGGATGAGTCGTTGCTGTGCTCTTGGGGTAGTAAATTCCTGGGAAGGTTCACCACTGTTCCATGATTTTGCCATTTGTGGATAATGGCTCTCACTGTGATTGACTGGAGTCCTAAAGCTTTAGAAATGGCTTTATAACCTCTTCCTTACTGGTAGATCTCTATAAATCTCAGTTATGTTTTAACAGGGCGGCAATCACTTTTTCACTGACCTTCACTGAAGCAAGTGAAGCCTGCAGTTTTTGGATGTTGTTATGGGGTCTTTTGTGACCTATCGGGTAATTTGCTGCGTTCTTGGGGTAAATTTGATTGGCCGGCCAATCCTAAGAAGGTTCCCCACTGTTTAATTTTTTTGCCATATGTAGCTAATGGCTCTCACTGGTTTACCAGAGTCTCCAAGCTTTAAAAATGGCTTCATTATCTTTTCCTTACTGATGGATCTCTATTAATCTCAGTTATGTTTTAAGAGGGGGGCAATCACTTTTTCCACACAGGGCCATGTAGATTTTTTTTTCTCCTCTAGTAATAAGTTCCATTTAAAAACTGCATTTTGTGATCAGCTGTGTGTCATCGACGAATTAGAATTTGATGATCTGAAATATTTTAGTGTGACAAATATGCTAAAAAAAACAAAAACACAATAAATCAGGAATGGGGCAAACGATTTTTCACACCACTGTGTATAACTCACATCGCCTTTGCGGCCCAGCAGTAAGTAGGTCGCTGTGACTTCATTGTATTTCTGATTGAGCAGAGAGTCCTTGATTTCCTCAGGGGTAAAGCCCATGCCGACCATCACCTCTGAGGCACACAAACAGTAAACAGAGATATAAATCATCTTGGGTCGTGACAATATTGATTATGTTCTGTCAGCATACAGCCACCATGAAAGCTACATTAACGCAGGCCCAGTTGACTCACCGATACGCGTGGCATCGCTGTAGTCCTCAATGGGTTCTATATGGGGCTTCAGCTCCTCACCCTCATACCCTGAATTTATCCACTTGTCCTTCATGACTTGCTGTAGAGACGCAGATTAGATACACTTTCACATAATTCACGTTGCAGCAGCAGCAACACTGTATGTAGTATAAATGACAGTGGCACAGCACGCAATGTAAAAAAATACTTAAAAAAGTAACGACAAAAACAAAAATTTAAATGGAAAAATATACGTTGCACATTGTCCATTTTAGGTGACCGTAATGAGTGAATTTTCCCAAAGTGGGATTCCTTATTTATTCCGGTATAGAATATACACTCGGCAAGAACTATTTGTGGAGGCTATGTGTCAGCTTTGTTTGAATCACACACCAAATAGACTATTCACTCACCCGTCAACCCTCCCATTTTTCCCAGGGAGCTTCTGTTTTTTTTCCCGTCTTGTAATAGTTTGCTGTATTTTTCCCATATGATTTTAAAAAATCCTCTTGGATACTGCTGGAGCAACACTGCTTCCTACAACATCCTGTACCTGGTAAAGTCAGGCCATCGAAATAAAAACATGCGAGTAAAATAAGAGGTGGCACCGTAGGAGTCAACCAGATATTTCCTTTCTTGTGAGAAGATCTCATTTTCCTTCATTGTCCCCTATTTTGCAAAGCATTTCCCTTATTTTTAAGCGCATATGTTGACAGGTACTGTACGTATCTATAGTTTGTGGTCCTACTCACCTCTAGGGTGCAGCGTTTGGCGGGATTGAGCACCAGGAATCGGCGAAGGATGCCTTCACAGTCTGTGGACATGTAAAAGGGAACGCGGTACTTTCCCCTCAGCACGCGCTCCCTCAGCTCCTGTTGGCCAAGTTCCACATGCTGTTACACATCGTGACGCTACGTACTGTATTGTCAACGGGAAAGTGTAACAAGAGCAGCTTATGTCGACGGCTTGCAACATTACAAATGTGAAAGCGACATTTCTAAGACATAGACGCTGACGTCAAAATAATATACGGATTACCAAAGTAAAAGCAGTGAGGAAAAAAGACTAGCTGAAGACGGGGGCTAGTAGCCAAGAGCTTCAAGGATTAGTTAAAGATTGTTGCTTGAAAATGGACACTAACGTCAAGTCTCCTCCAGGGATGTTTTTGCGTTGATCTTGTCAGTAAAACTGAGATATATCGACAGGGTAAGTAACAGTTGTGGAAAAAAATGGGGATACCGCAGTTTCAGTTCAGTCACAGCGCTTTTACTGTGCATCAGACTTGCAGAGGAGTGGACAGACATGGTGTCTGGTTGCTAGTGCAACCAGAACTGATGGCAAAACGACGAGGGGAAGTTTCCGAGCTTTTTAGGGCCTGAACTGAGGAAATCACCCTGCCCACCCAGCAACATGTAGTTGAAAAGACATCATTACCATATGTTGAAACAATGTTTAGATGTGGTTGGTTGAAATGCATCTATTTTTGGGCTATATTTGGAACAAATCAGTCACACTAAACTACACCACAAATTTTTCTGGGCTTAATCAAGGCAATGGCGGACCGACCAAATTCAGCTCAAAAAAACCAACATCCAAATGACGTCTAGTGTTGGGTGGGTGATGGCGGCTGCTATTTCATAGACATCTGGGTAAGCTAACTGACATCCTCAAAGATTCGCAACCCGGACTCATCGCCGTCATTCCGGTCTCATTTAAAATCAGCTGTTTTTCCGCCTTAAAAACATCTCCAAACATCGGATCCAGCAACCAATAGCAGATACCGTCATTATCTCTCGCCTGTACTACCGAAACTGAATCTTACTTCTAAATTGACATTCTTACAAAAGTATGAATATTTTTTTATTTTTTTGTTTTTTTATTATAATAAATCCAGAAGAAAACATTAAAAAATGTTATAAATATTTTCTTTATTAGATTGAGGGAAATAGTATTTAATCTCAATGCAAAACGTGACTTGGTGGAGTAATCCTTGTTGAGGTCAGACGTTCCTTGTAGTTGGTCACCAGGGTTGCAAGCATCTCAGGAGGGATTTTGGTCTCAGAAACGTCCCCAAAGCAGAATGTTTTCACCTCCAACTTTGAGCGTAGGGTTAGTGTTGTTGGCCTCATAGCCACCATTTCTTTGTCTCCAAACACGTCCAGTCCACATGATGCCAAACAACCTTGCGAGCGCTGCAGAATCTTCATCTTAGTCCATTACTATTGCTTTTCTTGGTGACTGTGCGCCCAACTCCCTTGACTTCATTAACCAGCTCCTCACTTGTCTTTCTGGGCTGTCAAAATCCTCCTTCTCCCACCAGGCGCTCCAGAGCAAGAGCGATTGACTGTTATCTTGTATTTCTTCCATTTATGAATTATTGCACCAATAGTGGTGGTTTTTCTCACAGAGCCATTTGTTGGTGGACTTGTAGACGCCAGTCTAAAGTCCTGTCTCGGAGGTCCTTTGGGAGCCCTTTGGTCTTGCCATGGCGACGGTTTGAATGGAGGAGACAGGTGGCTTTTATCCACATAATGAGTTGAGATTAGGAGTACTTCAGGACTAAGGGACAGGACTATTTTGTGTGTTTCATGGACAGAAAGCTTGCTGGTTGATAGCAGATGAAATATTTATTCAACGCAATCATGTTTTTCCCCTGTCACTATACAGCTACCGTAAAAATGGACAGTTCTTTTAACTCTGTAATTACCAGTTTTGTTTTACACTTTTTACTCTTTATATCTCAGTATAGGGACTAAAACGTGTTAAAGAACCCTCTTGTGTATCAAGATAAACCAGCACTCTCCCCTTCCCGTCCACTTACCTTCAGGTTCTGCCCGTCAAAAGGCAGCGAGCCGCTAACCAGGGTGTACAGGATGACCCCGAGACTCCACACATCCACCTCGGGTCCGTCGTACTTCTTCCCCTGGAAAAGCTCAGGGGCAGCGTAGGGAGGCGAGCCACAGAACGTGTCCAGTTTGTTGCCCAGCGTGAACTCATTGCTGAAGCCGAAATCGGCAATCTTGATATTGGCATCGGCATCCAGCAGGAGGTTCTCCGCCTGTGTAAATTGATGCAGAGGACGAGAAGTTAAGTGTGGGAGTGAGGGAGGGGAGAGAATGCCAATGCCCAGGGAGCAACAAAGAAAAAAATAATAGGATGAGGGAGGAGAAAGTGGAATCAGATTAAGTGAGAAGACGGAACGGGAATTGTAATGGAGGGGGAAAGCAAGAACAATGAGACAGATGGGAACGGGGGGAGGGGTTGGCTGCCAACAAAACATACAGTGGATCCCGTTTTATGTTGACGTCCCTCAAATCGGCTGTGGACATAACCGAAACTCACCATAGTAAAAGAATGTTTACGTGGTTTTCCTCTATTTGTCACGATGAAGTTAACAATACCACACGTCATTGCAAACGGACATAATTTTTTATAGAAATGACTCGGGGTGTGAGATGAGACGATGGACAAAATCGGGTCGAACAAGACGAGACAAGATTTTATGAGAATAACCAGGAAAAAATGGGGCTAAATATAAATGAATCACAAAACGATGCCGGTGCATTTTGAAATGTTTATTGCCCCACAAATTGAAGCTGTTATTGTCAACATTTTTTGAGACCAAATAACCCACTATTCCATGCCATTCCATTTTCCCCCGAGGGCAGCAGTCTCAGTAGGGAAGTCCAGACTTCCCGGTCTTGCACCTCTCCACCGCTAGTACCTCTCCACCTGTGGAACCCAAGGCGTTCCCCGACCAGCTGTGACACATGATCCCTCCAGCGTGTCCTAGGTCTGCCCCGGGGCCATCCCCGGCTGGGCATGCCCAGAACATCTCACCAGGGAGGCGTCCAGGACCCATCCGGTACTAGATACCCGAAGCACCTCAACTGGCTCCTCTCAGTGTGAAGCCCTGAGCTACTCCCGGATGGCTGAGCTCCTTACCCTATTTCCTAGGGTGAGTCCAGCCACCCTACAGAGGAAACTCATTTTCGCCGCTTGTATCCGCAATCTTGTTCTTTTGGACATGACCCATATCTCATGACCAAGGTGAGAGTGGGAACATAGACTGACTAGTAAATAGAGGGCTTTGCTTTCCACCTCACCAGGACGGTCCGGTGCAGCTTCTGCAGTAATGCGGTCGCTGTACTGGATCCATCTGTCGACCTCATGCTCCAAACTTCCCTCACTCGTGAAAAAGATCCCGGGATACTTGAACTCCTCCACCTGTGGCAAGACCTCACTCCCAGCCCGGAGGGTACTGTCCATCCGTTTCCGACTGAGAACCATGGCCTCAGAAATAAACCACTAGTGTTATGATAATGTATAATAAGAAATACTGTAGTAATGACATATTTCATTTTTAATATGTCATGTAAAGGTTGTGGAATTGCCGTATTTCCTCACAGGCAATTCATACGTTTGGAGCTTTTCTTGAAATGCTGTCTTTTCAGCTTTATTATTTATTATTATGACTGTTTTGCGATGCTCCGTTTTGTATTTACTTTTCCGACCAAATGAGAGTGTTGACTGTCGGGACAAAAGCTGTCCATCTAGGTATATTTGAGGTTGGCAAGTCTTTTATGTTGCTACCACTTTTGAATAAATTAGGCATCTGTTGATAGGCTCACCTTGCTCGTCAATAATATTCCCACAGGGGGGTTGTGGCATTTGGCTTTGCACGCATCTTTTCCCCTTCCAACTTCTGCTACGTCACCTTGCATTGCGCCTCACAGAGCCCCACTCTTGCTGTGTCTGTATGTTAGTGGACCCTTTTTCTGTATGACTGACAACAGGTCTCACTCTGTTCGCCCTTCTTCTGTGAAGCGTCTTTATGTTGAACCAATGCACAGAATGAACTCTTTTCCTGCCTGTGTGGAGGCGTGAGACGAGGAAAACAGATGCGGATATTCATTCATTTTGTGATTAATTTACTGTATTATTATTGCGAGACGCGTTTTAATCGCTGACATCCCAAGAAATTACTCTTTTGGGTCTCAAATTGCAATTGCATCGACAAAACCGGTCACTTTTTAGTAATAAAAACATCCCGGTGGTCCAGAGTTGGTACATATAAACACGGTCGACGCCAACGTACCTCCACACTCGACTCATGCAAGTGCAGTTTATGTTTGGTGATCTTTTCGAACACATGCCAGGATTTGCCCATTTTTAAATTCTCCATACTGTGTGATTAAGAATCCATGCGGTCCTTTTCTCACACACACACACACACACACACACACACACACACACACACACACACACACAGATTAAGAGTAGTCTGAGATTATGATTTCAACTAGCCTTAATCTTCTCTTTCTGAACGCAGCCCAAAACATCTTCTCAGCTTTCTTACCTTCAAATCTCTGTGGACAATGTTCTTTGTGTGGCAATAGTGGACTGCAGAAACAATCTGAAAACATGACAGAAACCAACGTTAAATAATTTTATGTCAACCCCCGCGCCACCAAAAAAACATACAATGTAAGTAAGAACTATGTCTTTTATTCAACCTGTCGAAATTTGGCTCTGGCTTCAACCTCCTTCATTCTTCCATGAGAAACGAGGTAGTCAAACACTTCACCTGTGATTGTGAAAAACAAGGCAGACAAAAAAAAGTTGTTTATTTAAAGGGAGGTGTAAATTGAAGAAGAGGTCTTTCATTAGTCTACTTTTCCATGCACGCAATATTCCCGTATTAAGCAAAATATAATAAAAAATTCCGAAAACATTTGAACATGTAAAAACGCGATCGGTTCAGTGCTCAAATGGCAAAGGATTGTGGGATAAGTTGGAGGCGGTAAAGATTTACATTTCGTCATACATTCAACATTCCTCATTCAAACCTTCCAGTTTTTTTTTTGGTGGGCATGAAAGGGAGGACAACAGGTCCCATAATCAGTTCTTCCCGTCGTCTTTGGCCAATGTTGGTAATAATGCGGTGGTCCTCAATCGGAAGCCCTTTTCATCCGACCTGCCAAACATCCCCCAAATAATGTAAAGCATGTCAATATATTGTTAATAGCGCCTCCGGCGGAAAACATTCTGGCCCCAGTTGCAAATGTAATTGTAATTGAAGACTCCTGTAATAATGGTTTTGCCCCGCGATGACAATTATAATACAGTTTATGGTAATGGTTTCACTTTATTTTGAACATGCGTTGTTTCACATGAATTGCTACATTTGTTTGTGCACTTCCTGTATTCAACATGTACCATTTAGCCATTGTGAAATAGGAAGCAAATAGAAACCCCAGAAGAAAACAGTAAGGCAGTATCACAATATGTCAAAATCGGAGTTGAGCGTTGGGATGTACTGATAAATTATATAAATATAAAATAGTAGATTTATAATCATTGCTGAAATGTTTATAGTTGTCAGAAACATATTTCGTTGTTGACAGGCCAAGTAATACTTCCTAAAGTGTTAGTAAAAAAAAAGTAGTACGTGCAAGAGTGATTAGACGTGTACAGGGTGGATCCTTGTACTTGGTAAGCATCAACTGCTGGTACTGTTTCTTGAAATAGCTCATTTTAGTGCATTGCTTGACTTTTTTGCTCAATCCGTTCCATAATGTAGAAGGTTCATAGCCATTAATTGGTTCCAGACCCAACCGCGATATAGGATTTAATGTTAATAAATGTAATATTTTCATAGTTGAAGCGTAGAAGAGTGTTTATGACTTAGTAAATAGGCTTTTTAACATTAGAGCCTTGTAGACAAAAAATAACCCACCTATATTCGCCTTTACACTCCTATTATTCACTGTTTACATCGCACTGCGCTACCCTTATGCTGCAGGGACTCCAGATGGGCTAACCACTATATTTCTTCTAAACTTACCAAGCCTAAAACTTACTATTTCCGCACCGAATGCCATGGCTAATTTCTTGACTTCATGCAATGTTAAGGTGATGTGATGTAGGGTAATGTCTCATTAATGTTTTGTGTCCTTACTGCCGCCTAGTGGTCAGAATATTATGTATCACTTGTCTTTCAATATGTTTTGACTATTATCATTTATTATTTATAAATGTTGCTATAAAAATTGCTATATATACAGTATCGTATATAGAGCAAGATATAGTGAGGGATGACTACTTTTTTTCGTGTTTTGACGTCCTGACATTTTCATCCACAATACAGTAAAGCGAATATGCTGATCAACATCTCATTGCCATTGCGCTCCCACCAAATAGCAAATTTACCAAACTTGAGTGAGCTCAGTAGAGGACACAGATGAGGACTTTGAAGTCACCTACACGAGGCATTTTGAGCCCAAGCCTTAAGGGGCGCCGCAGTGTCTGAAATGCATCTCCTAAAAAGTGAAGTAGGATTCCTTTGTTATAAATTGAATATTTCTGTAGTTAAAGCATACAAACTTGTTTACAACCTTCTAAATATGTTTTTTTAAACATTATCAGAGCCCTCTAGACATGAAACAACACCCCTATGGTAATTGGTACACTCATATTACCCAATACAGCAGACATAATAAGATTAAAAAAGCCATTTTAGACATATATATAAGACTCATGCTCGTATGTGTAGGAGGCCGGACAGGAAGTGACGTCGGTGGTTAAGTTTCAGCTCGGGGTGGGTTACTGCAGCAACAGTAACCCACTGTTGCTGCCCAGGTGTATTTATCAGGGATTATTGTGCGTGTTGCAAGCCTGTTGTTTGAACCTGCCATGAAAGTCTGTAGTTCTAGCGATTAAGTCTGGTGCTTGTGTGTCTCACCGAACATTACAGTAACATTACTGACACCCAGTGACTAGTGTAGAATGCTGTATATCTTCACAATGTATTTGAATGAGTCTACTGAATGCCTTATATTTCCACTGTATTTTAATGGATCCATTTGTATGCATGACAATGCTGAATGTAGGCCAAACTAAGCAACACTTGCCTATCACAAATGTGCTTATATTGTGTATTAACAGTATTCGCTTACACGACGGCTGAGGTACCCACCTCCACTGGCGTACTCCATGATCAGGTAAAGCGTCTTGTCCGTCTCAATCACCTCAAACAGCTGCACTGTGGGCCGAAAACAATCATATTCCAATGAAAAATATGGATATACAGCATATATCCATATACATTACAGCCACGTTATGAATAGTCTGTGGGCTGTTAATGGAGGCCCGAGACACTGACAGAAAAGAATCAGCTGACCGTACCTATGTTGGGGTGATTTAAGCCTTTCATTATTCGTACCTCTCGAAAGAGCTGGGAAGAAGAAACAGAACATTATTATGATGGTAATAATATAGTACAATATAATATGTTTCGGTCATTTAGTCGCCATTTTATTAGCAATACCTTTACAACTGTATGAACAACCAGTAAACAAGCTCTTCTACTTACAGTAGATGCATTTTATACTGAATACCGAAAGAATTTAGGTCCCAGACAACAATTACCCGTAGTCTTTCTTCTAGGTTTAATTGTCTGCATTCTGTTGTGATCTGGCACTATATGAAAATTAAATTATAATCAAATTTTGGCCCCAACACCCCTAATATAACTGTAATGCTAGGGGAAACACCGACATTCATCCAAAATTGTACACAATAATAATTATCTTAAATAAATAAAAAAATAGAAATAAAGAATTCATAGTCTAATCAAGCTACATCATGTAGGGTGTCCAAAGTGCTGCCCTGGGGCCATTTGTGGGCCGTTGATGTTTTTTTGGCGGGAAAAAAATCAGCAGTCATAAATAAAGTGAAAATATTAAGAGAAAACATTTGTCATCTATTGAGAAAAAGTTGTAATTTTAAGAGAATAACACAATATTATGAGGAAAAATAACATCATTTTAGTAACCTGAAGTTGAAATATAAAATATTTATAACTGCATTATCAGAAATTAAATGTTTTAGGGGTTTTTAAGTTGTAATATTTAGGAAAAACATAAAAATGAATAAAGTTGTTACTTTTGTAATAAAAAAGGCTGCGGAAAATGTTATTATGCTATTAGAAAAAAAAGGCACATTTTTATGAAAATAGAGCGGTAATATTTTGAGGGAAAAAATGTAATTTTAGCAGATTAGAGTTGAAATATTAAAGAAAAAATAAAAAAAATTTAAAGTCGTGATAATATAAGAAACAAGCAAACCAAAATAAAGTTGTAATTTTTAGAAAAATGAAGTTATGTTATCGTAATAAAAGCATAATACGACGAGAAAAATGTATGAAGATGTTTTTTTTTTTAAACACAGCAAAAGTGGAGGGGAAAAAGAGCAAAAAGCCAAAGTTTATAGTAATATGTTTTTCCCTTATATCACAGATGGGAAATGCAGCTTTTCCTTGAACTATTCATACATTTATAGCATATCTACAGGAGTTGGTTTACAAAATATAGGTGACATTTCCATGCTTTCATTTTTCAGTATGTGGCCCTGAGTAGAAAAAGTTAGTGCACCCGCAGATATACACTAGAAGGAAAATATTTGCTCTATTCAAACCCTGAGTGCATTAGAAATTCCCCTCATGGATGAAATGTGTGTTATTAATGCACTACCGAATTGGACTGGTGCTGCACATCCCAGCACTGCTAACTGTTGTCAAGCAGTAAAGCTCATGGCAGTACAACAAAAATGTGTGAAGGACGAACACGGGTACATGAAAAAAATAAGCAGTGTGATGTGATCAATCGACAACCACCCTAAAAAGAAAATATATATCACTGCATGTAATATTCCTGCTCCAAAAATATTTTCCATTTTCTTACACGTTGGATGATTCAATTAATGTCAGTTTTTTTCCTACCCCCCTCTTCTCAGCTCTCTTGCTTCCCCTCCATTCCCTCCTCCTTCATCTGTAGCCATCTTCGCTCGCAGCAAAGGCCAACTTCACTGTTGCCATAGCAACCTGGTATTAAGACCATGATCTTTCTCAGCCTCTCCAGCTGTGCTTAAAGTGAATCATGGGATATGTAGTGCAGAGACGTCTCATCGGGTATGTCTTCATGAACGCTAACACGGGCCGTACGACCCCTTGCTTTTTTCAAAATGGGACACAAGAACGTAACGACTGATTTGATTTTGCCATCTGTAGTCGCTGCCTACCCCCGCGTACACAACAGCCCCCATTTCCTCTCTACATGAATTGCTGTTGAGATTATGCCAATATCAGCTCTTTTCTGTCTTTGGGATTTTTTTTTCCAAAAAAGCCCGTTTGTGTCGACGTCCGTTCGACTGGCTGACTGACAGAGACACAAGCAGCGGTCGACAGAACCCAAATCAAAACTGACACAAGCCATTGCTTGCACATTTACTTGTGACTTTGGCCCGAGACACAAAGGAAAGCACGTTTCAACCTGGAACTTTTGAACTCTCACTGTGGAAGTACAATTTGCTGCATTTAAGGTGTGCTCGGAAATCCCAGAAAACAGAGCAAACACTCAAAACGTGCATTCCGCTGAAACTACATGGTGTCTTTGAACGCGGCCTTCCTTGGCAGGTGACACCATGGTTAAAGTGTGATTTAAATGTTGTGCTACCATTAGCGTTAGGCAGCTACAGTTTCAGACGTGTGTGCTATCTTTTAGCATGATTTCAACTTTCAGTTCATTTGGAGCCGTTAATACATACAAATATATATAATCGCGTCATGTTATTCCTCTTTTTGTTCATAAAATACAGTACAAATGGGCATATTTTAAACATAGTTGCAAATGTGATTAATCATGATTAATACAGTTCAAAAGTGATTGATTTGATTAAAAATGTTATTCCTTTTTTTGTTCATAAAATACAGTACAAATGGGCATATTTCACACATAGTTGCAAATGTGATTAATCGTGATTAATTCAGTTCAAAACAGTTTAGAAAAATTGTAATCATTTGACAGCCCTTCTTAAAAGCTTTTATATTTCTGTCATGCTGTTAGATAAATATTGATTGTGAACTGCTCCAGATGTGGTCGTGGAGATGCGCACCAAGCGCCTCATACAAGCACCGTTGTATTGCCGATTACCGGTGGAAATGATCCACTAATGCAAAGCTACAGGCAGTAATAAGACGAGTGTACTGGTGACTACGTAATCAAATAAAAGGGGAGTTATATTGATAAGATAATGCAAGATTATGACTGTGTTGGAGTTCCCATCTCTGTACGGTGCATGGCAAGTAGGGATGTTAACGATAAACTGTTTCAATCGGCTGGTTTGAGGCGCTAACGGATCACATGCAACAGAAGATGCATCGATATGAATCAGCCATAAATCTTTCGATGAAGCGATCGAGACATGACTGCGGCCGAGCTTGCAGAGTTAGCCACAGCTGACGCTAGCCGGCTAACTTGCTTGGCTAACTAAGTAACGCGTCTGACCGCCGAAGTTTGGAACGTTTTGGATGAATTTCAAGAAGGGTGCAAGACTTGACCAGCCAAACCATTGGAGGCGAGTATGGTAACTTTTCTGCTTTGTAACTTGCATCTGAAGTGTTGAAAACACAAATGCGTACAATTGGGTATATGGTGTGCTGTAAGATACTGTAAGAATGCGACTTTCATATCACGGGCATCTTTATTTCATAATGTGTGATTAATACCTACGTACACAAACATTACCCGTAAAATACCATCGTTCTGATTTTCAAAGATATCGTTTTTGAACCGCATCGCAACCTGTGTGTCTAGATTTGAATGGAAATGTCTACTACCAAGAGATTTACATCCCTGCTTGCAGTTGACTACTGATCTAGGAGGATGACCGTGCTTCCAAACCCCGCCCTGGCACATAATTACTATCGGTTTTGTAGTGTTTTATTTTGCGTCCGCCGAAAACAATTCCGGGCTGCCGACTGAAGGCCCAGGCACCAAATGCAGCGCCCACTACTGGAATGTGTAAACCTGTTGTTTATTAAAATACCCTTGAATCACTTCTCCTGTGATCCAATCATGCAAGGGCATATCATTCTAAGATCATTTCTTTTGTGGTCTCTTCACTTCTCGCCCCAAGCGGAGTAGCTCATACAGACCAAGTGGGCCAGGTAAGAAAGTCTGACAGTCTTACGGTTCAGCGAGTAAGACACTTTGGCCCATATGTGCATAGAAGCAGCATGAAGGGCAAATGTGGGCTGATTGGATGGCCGTCTGAAGGCTTCCTCTCTCTAAGCTTTTTATTCAGCACATGAGCTCTTTACGGTTACCTGACTGATTCGGTCGCATTAGACCACGCATGGCCGGCAGGAGACTGGATGATCTCATATCTGTGCGTGCGATCGGGTCGCTGTACGATGCCAACGTCCAATGCAACGGCAATGTAAGCGGTTGTCGACATAACCAAACCGGAAACGCGAGTTTGTGGTAGTAACCAGGTCTAGCGGAGAATAAGAAGACAGAGCAGGAGGGATCGATGTTGCCAACTTGCCGACTTCTGACGCTATATAGATATATATACACGTGTAATCAAACCCTCTAGTTTAAGGGGTGTCTAGACTTTTTCCACCAAAGGCCGCATACTGAAAATTCAAAGGATGTGGGCAAATTGCACATATGTATGTTTTTTTTGAATTTTATACAAAGGTTTAACAAAACATAGAGTATAATTTAAGGCAAAGCTTTTACATGGTGTTTTAGCTCTTCTTAAAAACATTTTGTATCTATTTTTGGTGGTAGTTTTTTTATTTAATTATATTTCTGCCACGGGTAGCAACTAGGGGTGTCACCCAACTCACCAAATTGTGTCCACAAGAACATAGATTCTGTTTTCATTGGCCAATTCTGCTATCTACGGAACATTACGCATAGCACTCGCCTGCAATCTTGCGTGCTTTGCTTCCGCTATTTCTGGTTACCCTGAACCATTTTTATTTCTGTGCATCGCTTTCTTTGTGGAGACACGACCTTGCTCAAGGCTGTAGCTCCACCTAGTGTTTAAACTAAGAAGTACTGAACAGTTAAGCACATGTTATACTGCATGCGGGGCCATAGTCCATTACATTTCTGGACAGCCCAAAATGGATGCCAGGCCGCATTTGGACACCCCTGCTCTTGATACTTTTTCTTAAGTGACTTGCAGCAAATCTAGTCAAGAGTCTTTTGTGAGAGTTTGTTAAGAATGCACATATTTCTCTTCTCAGCAAGCAGCAGGTGCCATAATTAAAAGGAAATACATGTGGAAATATAAAGAGAATCAATAATACAAAACTATACCAATGTAGTCATATTCTTTTTCCATGTTGTCTTTGCTTCTTCCGTTTTGTCTTTGCCTTTTCTGTATTGTCTATGTTTTTTCCATTTGCTTTTTGTCACTGCATTTGCAGGATGGCTCTAGCTGGTGGCAAAAAACAAAGGCAAATAAAGCCTGCGGGCGGGTCCTTCGGCCAGGGTGACTAGTCCATACCTGATCACACAATTCCTGCTTACCGTGGCCATGTGCTAGCTATGTTTAAATGTTGGTCTTAGCGCGGGTCACGGACAGCAAGCAACATCACTATCACGCCACCATGTACCATGCCAACGTCTTACACGATGGAGTTCGTGCCGAAGCTGCTGAGAGAAGCGGCTGACAGCCAGAACTAGTCACCCTGGCAGACATGTAGGACCCGCCCACAGCCTTTGTTTTTTGCCGCCAGCTTGAGCCACCCGATAAAGCAGTGACAAAAAGAAAATGGAAACGGCAAAACAGGAAAATGAACGACAAAATGGAAAAAAACAAATAAAAGCAATGGGAGAATGGAAAAATAATAAAACTACATTTATATATTTTCTTAATTATTGACTCTTTGTATTTCCTGTTGATTTTGGCACTCCTGTGATTCTATAGAAGCCATTTGGTAAATGCAATGACAAAAAGAAAATATTTGTTTTGTGTTTTATACGTACTCTTTGAAGAGTTTGTCAACGTAAATGACAAACGGGGGCGACTTACACTCTACTATGATGTCACTCCCTTAGTCCCGAGTGAAGTGTGTGCTTTGTATGCTTAATTTGCCCTTGATCACCATCAAAAACGAGTGCCTTCCACCTTCACGCTCAGCACTGTTTGGACTCAAAAGTCTACATGCTTTTCCAAAGACCCTGCTGAGATTCAAATGGGATGAGGGGTGGGTGACCACTAGGGATGATGCATATCGGCCCATGTAGGCATAAATTGAGATATCGGTAAATCGGTTTTATTTTTTCCCAAATTCTGTTTTATTTAGCATACTGTGTGTGATTTTTGGCTTGTGAATAAAAGGTTTGTTAATTCAGTGCAAAAAAACCTTACATTTACTGATGCAACCCATCAATGGACAATTTAGCCCAGTAAATGAGAAACGGACGTAGCTTGGCTAACTTTTCTAATGGGACGTCAGCCAGAACTTGCATGTCAGCATCGAGATTGTAAAACGCTCCTTAACATGGATGAACGTTGTGTTTAGTGTTTATAATGAGATCCTGCCACGATTGAGCCGTCCGCCGGGGACATAATTCCACACTCGAACATTCCTTCTCCTCACGATGACTCATTTCATCCACATGTCAATTCCATTTAACTGTAAATTCCATTTTTATTGGCCAATTCAGTGGTGATCCTGTCCGCGATTCCATTTACGCGGATATCATAGGGCCCTAATATCAATGATATTAGGCCCTAATGATATCATGCTGCATGTTGACTAATGGTCGTTTCAGAATGACTATTTTGCTGAGACAAAATGTTAGATAGTGCAATGTAAGTTAGATTTATTTTTGTCTTATTCTGCACAAACAGCGTATATTTGTGGAATGCATCACAGTAACGGAAGATTGTTTTCTTTATTCATTACACGAGATGTGACCTGACATTAGCTTGTGTTAAAAGCTGCCACCTATATCGGTTGATATCGATAATGAAGTGCTGGACAATATCGTAAGTCGGTAAAAAGCCAATATGAAGCCTGTCTAGTGACCACCATTTACCGGATGAGTCATACAACCCTCAAGGGCAGCAATTTGCCAATACAGGGACAAGAAATGATTTCTGAAACAGAAGTCTCCTCTCGCCAGCTTCTAGGCCCTCGTACCCGACAAACAACGCCGAAAAATAGCTCTCAGATCCCTCGAAGCTCACAAATAATGCATTTCTGAACGCCGGACTGCTTGGCAGTCAATCACAAGCCTACAGTCAGCGTTAAGTCTCGTTCACACATGCAGGGGTAACAACACAAACTCTGCAAAGAAGTACAATCCTGCAAAATCAATATCATTTAAAATGAACACAAATGAACATTATCATTTAAATATCAGTTAAATACAGAATCAATACTGTATGTAGCTCATTTCTAAAGTTAAAGATGTTCATGAACTCACCTTTTGTAGGCTGGTTGGATTCAACTGAGTTTTGTCTATGATTTTTATTGCGACCTGGGGGGGTAGAAACGGAAATGGATGCTTGATTAGGACGGGTAACCCCGTAAGACCGGATCCAAAGGACTAATAAACATAAACAATCTAATAAAATGATCCCTCAGTCCCTGTGTGCTAACATCTGGTTTTAATGCCTGACTTGAGTTATGTCAGTTGAACGGTAGAAGCGTGTTTTACTGCACTGACGTTCAAGGTAAAAATTAAATAAAACCTTGAAGTCACTGTTATCGCAGGATATTTTTATATTACATTTTCAAAACGCTGTTCTCAAAAAGTGACCAACTGGCAGGATGGACTGGTATGAGATTCTGATGGTATATTAACCTTGGGCAAAAATATCCTGGACTTATTCATACCATGGTATACCTTAAAACCAGTAAACATACCTACCCACGGGCCCGGACCGTCCCACCAAAGCTTTACATTTGACCCTCCAAACACCACCCAAACATTGAAACCTATTCAGTCAAACTTGAGAAGTACTCATTCATGTAGTACTTCCTCCGCTCTGAAGGGGCCAACAGCGAGGCATACACGGCAAAATGAATGAATGAATTAAATGGGTGGGAGCGGGGGGGATTAGAGGGTCCCATTACACCCGTTTTCTTGGACGCTCCCTGGGGCGGGGGGGCAGTCAGGGGAGTGGTCGGTTCGGCTCCGGGTCTCAGTCGGCTGCAGTACTGGGAGGAGTGCAGTCGTGTGTGCGGGTGTGTGTGTGTGCATAGGGCTGTGGCTGTGGGATTCCCGGCGGCCGTGTACGGTGGTATGGCCCCGTGTCTCAAGGGCGCTTGCGGTGGTGCTGCTCGCTGCATTGGGGGGGTGGCACATCCAGGTGCATGTGTGAAAATGTAGGTGTGTGGGTGTATGGGGTGTGTTTATGCGTGTTGGCATGTGTGGGTACTGGGGCTAGGGTGTGTGAGCACTGGGGGTGGGATGGAAGGGGTTCTGTTGGATGGGCGGGGGGCAACCCATTGGCCCTCTACGGGCGCCTGCCTCTAGGGTCGGGGTAGGAGATGGCCCGCGGCAGTTGTGTCTGGGGCGGCCTGGGGCTTTCGGGGTGTTGACTGTGGCCCCTGATTTGGGGGGTGGGTGGGTTCTAGGCCCGAAGGCTCGGGGGCGGCTGCCCTGCTTGCCCGGCCCCCGGCGGGTGTTCCGGCGGTTGACGTCTGTGCCCCGCTGTGGCTCTTGCTCGGCTGCCGCATGGCGTCCGACCGGGTCTCCCTTGCACCTCTTCGGAGTGGACCTCTTCACGTGGACAGAGGGGTCGGGTCGTCCTATCTGTGGGGTGCCTGCTGGGGGGCCGGGCTCCGGCGTCTTTCTAGTCGGACCCTCGCTTTTGGAGGGAGTGTGGTTTGGGATGCATGGTTGTGTTCACCATGAACATCTACTCATTCTCTGTTTCACTCTGATGCAGTTATCCTGTCACTGCAGAGTAATGTAGATTTAATGTAGATTTGTTGCACGTGTCATCTGGATGGTCATTGTTCAAGAGGTTCTGTTTCTCTCGTTGTTTTTCTTTTATGTTTATTATTATTAGTACATATGTATATATGTATGTGTGTTGCCTGGCAAAAAAAAAGGTTATCAACCACAGGACACCAAAGTATTATTATGGGTTTATTTTTTCTGGAATTTATATTTAGGTGGCTGACTGTTATTGTCGGAAAATATCAGAATCCAAAGTTTATAAAATAACTGCAGTGGCTTTCCACCCTTGAGTGAACATCCTCTGAAAGACCTCAGTGGTAGCAGCAACAACAATGCTGCAACAAAAGTTGTTACTATTTTGCTATAAAGAATGTTGTATGCTAAAGAATGCCTATTATTTACAATATTTATCTTTTGACCCTAAAGGCAGACTCATTCAAACGCGTAGCTGTTTCTTGGCTCTTGTTTGATAGTGACTTCTTCTGTTCGCACAACTGTCCCAAAACACCACAAACAGCACCCCGACCCCTAGTGGCGTTACCCAGAACTCCACGGTAAACACAGTGGTTTTTTGTTTTTTTTCCACCGGGCTACATGTGTATACATATATATGCACACTGTATGTATGTGTATGTATGTATGTACTGCATGGATATGTGTATGTGCACTGTATGTGTATGGTATACGTGTACGTATATGTATACATATATGTGTGTGTATATGTGTATATATATGTGTATGTATGCGTGTACGTATATGTACATATATATGTGTATGTATATATATATGTATATATATGTATATATATATATGTGTGTATGTATGCGTGTACGTATATGTACATATATATGTGTATGTATATATATGTATATATATCATTCATTTCATTTCATTTTCTATACCGCTTATCCTCATTAGGGTCACGGAGATGCTGGAGCCTATCCCAGCAGACTATGGGCGAGAGGCGGGGTACACCCTGGACTGGTCGCCAGTCAATCGCAGGGCACATATAGACAAACAAACATTCACACTTACATTCATACCGATGGACAATTTAGAGTCACCAATTAACCTAACATGCATGTTTTTGGAATGTGGGAGGAAACCGGAGTACCCGGAGAAAACCCACACACGCACGGGGAGAACATGCAAACTCCACACAGAGATGCCCAACGGAGATTTGAACCCAGGTCTTCCAGATCTCCTGACTGTGTGGCCAATGTGCTAACCACTCAGCCACCGTGCGGCCCATGTATATATATATATATATATATATATATGTGTGTGTGTGTATATATATATATATATATATATACACACATATATTTATTTATTATTATTATTATTTATTTTTTGTTGCTGAAATTGTGATTATCATGGTTGTTTATAATATGGTTGAAATATGTTTGTGAGGTTCTTCTGCACCCTTTCTTATATCCCCCACCCCACCCCCCACTTGTCCCTTTTTAGGTCAGGTCCGGCATCGAAATGTGGTTCAACAAAATTCATAATAAACGCAGTCAAATGTCAAGGGAGACTCATTTGGATTATGACGTTTCCCTTGGCAAAGCAATTTTGCTAAGCACTTTAAAGGCAGCTTGACTCCCATTCAACTGTTATGATGCTGGACAAGACGAAAATAATAATAATAATAAAGCAACAGTAGAAGAAGATTACTAGCATTTAAACATAGAAGCACAGCAATATCAGAATCTGTCTTAACAGCAACTGGGCAGGAAAATATGCATTTACTAAAATGCAGCAGGGAATTTTGCAATAAAGTCAACTCTGTTTCAGAGGAGCATATGAAACATTACAACTTTGATGACATACCTGCTGCAGTACAGGTAATATGGGTTAATGAAGTCTAAATAATACAATATAATACATACTGTACATATGCAATGGTTTCAAATAGTTTGTCCCCTTCCTGATTTCTTATTTTTTTACATCTTTGCCACATTAAAATGTTTCTGATCTTAAAACAAATTGAAATATTAGTCAATGACAACACAACTGAACACAAAATGCACTTTTTAAATAAAACTTATTATAAAAGGAGAAAAAAAATCTGAACCTGCATGGCCCTGTGTAAAAAACTGATCCTGTCAAAACATAACTGATCTTAATTGAGAACTCTCTGTCTGGAAAAGGTTATAAAGCCATTCTTAAAGCTTTGGGACTCCAGCCAACCACAGTGTGAGCGATTACCCACAAATGGCAAAAACATGGAACAGTAGTGAACTGTCCCAGGAGTGGCCAGCCAATTGATATTGCCCCAAGAGTGCAGTGACGACTCATCCATTCCATTCCATTTTCTTCCGCTTATCCGGGTCCGGGTCGCGGGGGCAGCAGTCTCAGTAGGGAAGTCCAGACTTCACCGGAAACAAGCTCGACTTACTGCTGCTAATGTGAACCAAGCTCCTGCCTCGATTGTACAAGGACCAAATGGCGTGTAGTAGCGGACCACCAATACCGTACTCCCGGAGCACCCCCACAGGACACCACAAGGGACATGGTTGAAAGCCTTTTCCAAGTCCACAAAGCACGTGTAGACCGTTTGGGCAAACTCCCACATACCCTCGAGTACCCTTGGAAGTGTGTAGAGCTAGTCCAGTGTTCCGCGACCGGGACGAAAACCACATTGCAACTCTTTTAACCGAGGTTCGACTAACGGTCGTGCCCTTCTCTCCAGCACCCTGGAGTAGACTTTCCCAGGGAGGCTGAGGATTGTGATCCCCCTATAGTTGGAACACACCCTCCGGTCACCCTTTTTCAAAATGGGGACCACCACCCCGGTCTGCCAGTCCAGAGGTTCCCGACTTCCATGCAATGTTGTAGAGGCATGTCAACCAAGACAATCCCCCAACATCCAGAGCCTTGAGGAATTCCGGGCGAAACTCGTCTACCCCCGGAGCCTTGCCACTGGGGAGTGATTTAACTACCCCGATTACCTCAGCCACGGTGATAGAACTGTCCACGTACGTATCCTCAGACTCTGCTTCCTCTAAGGAAGGCATGTCAGTGGGATTGAGAAGGGCCTCAAAGTATTCCTTCCACCGACCAACTATATCCACAGTCGAGGTCAGCAAGCCCCTGTCCGCATTGTACACAGTGTAAACTGGGGGCTGCTTCCCTTTTCTGAGGTGTCGGAAATTTTGCCAGAACCTCTTCGAGGCCGACCAAAAGTCGTGCTCCATAGCCTCACCGAACTCCTCCCACACCCAAGTTTTTGCCTCGAGCACAGCCGAAGCCGTGTGCCGCTTGGCCTGCCTGTCAGCTGCTTTGGGAGTCCTGCAAGCCACCCATGGTTGATAGGACTTCTTCTTCAGCCTGACAGCAGCCCTAAACCCCGGGGTCCACCATCGGGTTCAGGGCTTGCCACCACGACTGGCACCGACCACCTTGCGGCCGCAGCTATAACTGGCTGCCTCAGCAATGGAGGCACGGAATACGGCCCATTCGGACTCAATATCCTGGCCCTCCCTCGAGATGCAGGCGAAGATCTGGCGGAGATGAGAGTTGAAGATTTGACGAACGGAAGACTCTGCCAGACGTTCCGAGTGCACCCTCACTACGTGTTTGGGTCTACCAGCTCTGTCCGGCATCCTTCCCCGCCATCTAATTCAACTCATCACCAGGTGGTGGTCAGTTGACAGCTCAGCCCCTCTCTTCACCCGCGTCTCCAGAACATGCGGACGCAGGTCTGATGATACGACCACAAAGTTGATCATAGACCTCCAACCTAGGGTGTCCTGGTGCCAAGTGCACTTATGGACATCCTTATGTTTGAACATGGTGTTTGTTATGGACAAACTGTAATTCGCACAGAAGTCCAGCAACAACACACCACACGGGTTCAGATCAGGGAGGCCGTTCCTCCCAACCACGCCCCTCCAAGTCACACTGTCATTGCCCACATGGGCGTTGAAGTCTCTCAGTAGAACTATGGAGTCACGAGCTGGGGTGCTCTCCAGAACCACTCTGATAGACTCCAAGAAGGCTGGGTACTCTGAACTGCCGTTCGGCGCGTACGCACGAACCACAGTCAGGACCCTTTCCCCAGCCCTAAGGCGTAGGGAAATAACCCTCTCGTTCACCGGGGATGACTCCAGCACAGAGGCACCAAGCCGGGGGGCTATTAATAACCCCACACCAGCTCGCCGCCTCTCCCCTGCAGCAACTCCAGAGAAGAACAAGGTCCAGCCCCTCTCAAGGAATTTGGTTCCAGAGCCCAAACTGTGGGTTGAGCTGAGTCCGACTATATCTAGTTGAAATGTCTCTGCCTCTTCCACAAGCTCAGGCTCTTTCCCCACCAGAGAAGTGACATTCCATATCCCAAGAACCAGATTTGGCCGCCGAAGACCAGGTCGCCGGGACACTCGCCGTTGACCACCGCCCAAATCTCATTGCACCGGACCCTTATGCTTGCCCCTGCAGGTGGTGGGTCTGCGGGGGGGAAGTTCCCGTGTGGCTTCTTCGGGCTAAGCCCGGCCAGGCCCCACGGGTGAAGGCCTGGCCACCAGGCGCTCGCCTGCGAGCCCCTCCCCCAGGCCTGGCTCCATGTCCCACGTCCGGGCGAGATGCAGTCACTCCTCCTGATTTTCTTCATCATTAGGTTCTTCTGAATCACTCTTAAGTCTGGTTCGTTACGTAGAACCTGTTTGCCTTGAGCGACCCTACCAAGGGCATAAAGCCCTTGACAACTCCAATAGGTCACAAAAGACCCCACAACAACATCGAAAGAACTGCAGCCCTCAATTGCCTCAGTTAAGGTCAGTGTTCATGACTCCACCATAACAAAGACACTGGGCAAAAAGGGTTTCGGAACGGAGTTCCAAAACCAAAACTACTGCCAAACAAAAACAACATTAAGGCTCATTTCAATTTTGCCAGAAAACATCTTGATGATCCCCAAGACCTTTGGGAAAATAATCTGTGGTCTGACGAGACAAAAGTTTAACTTTTTTGGAATGAGTGTGTTCCATTACATCTGGCGCCACATTTCAGGAAAAGAACATTATATCGACAGTAAAAAACGGTGGTGGTAGTGTGATGGTCTGGGGCCTTTATGCCACTTCAGGACCTGGAATACTTGCTGTGATAAATGGAAAAAAATGAATTGTACTGTCAACCAAAAAGTCCTGAAGGAGAATGTCCGGCCATCTGTCGGTGACGTCAAGTTAAAACCAACTTAGGTTCTGCAGCAGAACAATGATCCATAACAGACAGCAAATCCACCTCTGAACGGCTGAAGACTTTGGAGTGGCCTAGTCCTGACCTGAATCCCGTTGAGATGCTGTGGCATGACCTTAAAAAGGCACTTCATGCTGGAAAACCCTTCAATGTGACTGAATGACAACAATTCTGCAAAGATGAGCGGGCCAAAATTCCTCCCCAGAGCTGTAAGAGACTCATTGCAAGTTATGACAAACGCTTGATTGCAGTTGTTGCTGCTAAGGGTGGCCCAAACACTTACTAGCTTTAAGCTAAAATCACTTTTTTACACAGGGCGATGGAGCTTTGGATTTTTTCTCCCTAATATCACAAAGTTTCATTTAAAAACTGCATTTTGTTGACAGTTATGTTGTCGTTGACTGATATTTACATTTCTTTGACGATGTAAAACATTTAAGTGCGACAAACATGCAAAAAAAAATAGGAAAGGTAAAAACACTTCTTAACACCACTGTATGTATATGTCTTACCTCTTTGCCTGTCAGGATGTGTCGTGCCAACTTGACCTTGGCAAAGTTTCCTTTGCCGATGGTCTTGAGTAAACGATAGTTGCCGATGTGCGGCTGCTCGTCAGAGCAGGAGGCGATGGAGTTCCTGCACCGGGCGCCAAGAGAACGACTGGACTGACTTGTAGCCTTGTCCGATCGGCTGGCCCCCAGCAATACATGCTGCAAAAAAAATGAAAGAGCGGGCTTTAAGAATGACAATGGTCAGACTTTGCCGATAGCAATGTCACATAAAGCAGAGAAATCAACAAGATCTAAGTGATCTGTGAGAGTGTGCACATGCACAATCGGGTTTTGAACTCTAAAGATTAAAAAAAAAACCTGATGATATTTTTTTAGGTTTTTTCCTCAGGTCAGCTCATATCTAAATTCATTCATTCATTCATTTTCTATAGCGCTTATCCTCATTAGGGTCGCGGGTATGCTGGAGCCCATCCCAGCTGACTTTGGGCGAGAGGCGGGGTACACCCTGGACTGGTCGCCAATCGCAGGGCACGTATAGACAAACAACCATTCACACTCACATTCATACCTATGGACAATTTAGAGTCGCCAATTAACCTAACGTGCATGTTTTTGAAATGTGGGAGGAAACCGGAGTACCCGGAGAAAACCCACGCACGCACGGGGAGAACATGCAAACTCCACACAGAGATGCCCAACGCTGAACTTCCTGACTGTGAGGCCAATGTGCTACCCACTCGACCACCGTGCGGCGCTATCATATCTAAATTTACTTGGTAGGTTTGTTTCGTAACGTGTGCACTACATTTGACAGAGCTGTAAACGGCGCATGATGCTTCTGCTTGCTGGTTATATTGAGTCAATTGGAAGACTTTGCTCATAGTACTGAATGCATTGTCTTTGAGAAAAATGCAGTGAAGAAAGCCAAACAGGCTCTGTTTGCCATCACAGGATGAACATGTCACTTACACTTATCACTTACTGTGCTTCCGTGCCAAGAACCTCATAGCCAACTAGAACACTGAAGGTGGGTTGTCTAGCATAACAACAACCAAAATCTTAAGTTTAAGACATCAAAGGAGTGGCTCAGGAGTGGCCTAGCAAGTCTCCGTGTGGAGGGAGCTGAAACCAGTTGCCAAGGGACAGCCTCAAAACCTTCAGGATTTGGAAAGTATCTGTGAAGAGGAATGGCCACAAACCTCTCCTAGGATGTGTGCAACGCTGGTGATCAATGTCAAGAAACAACAAGGGTTTCTTCCGCATGTATTCTTTATTTTACTTAATGAAATAATGTATAAACTTTATTGCATCTGATTTTGGATATTTATGACTGTGACCTTCAGCGTTTACTGGGTCAGTTTGTAGCTGAGTGTGAAGCTTCTGGGACAAGACTCGGCACCTCCAAATCCAATGCCATGGTTCTCAGTCGGAAAAGGGTGAACAGCATCCTCTGAGTTGGGAGCGAGGGCCTGCCCCAGGTGGAGGAGTTCAGGTATCTCAGGGTCTTGATCACGAGTGAAGGAAGGTTGGAGTGTGAGGTCGACAGGCAGCTCGGCGGGAACGTCTGCAGGAATGCGGTGGCATTCTGTGTTCCTACCGTCACCAATAGTCATGAGTTTAGGCCATGAAAGTTTTGGCTCATGACCAAAGAAACGAGATCATGGATACAAGCGGCTGAAACATGTTTCCTCCGTAGGGTGGCTGGACTCACCCTAAGGAGGGAGGAACTCAAGAGTAGAGCCGCTGTGCACTTCACATTGAGAGGAGCCGGTTGAGGTGGCAAGTGGCAAGTACAGATCCCTCCCTGATGAGGGGTTAAGGGCATGCCCAGTTGGGGGGGAGGCCCCGGGATGGACCTAGGACATGCTGGAGGGATTATGTCTCTCAGCTGGCCTGGGAATGCCTTGGTGTCCTCCCTTTGGAACTGGAAGAGGTAGAAGAGAAAGACTGGGGAGTCTGGACTTCCCTACTGAAACTGCATCCCCCGCGACCCGAACCCAGATAAGCAGAAGAAAATGGATGGATGGAGTATTACAAAGGAGGAGGGGGTGGAAGGGTTTACACACATAGAGCGTACTGTAATGTGTTACAGTCGGAAGCTTCCTCTCGTAAACAAAAGCCAAAACCAGGAGGCAGAAGAACCAGGACGTCAGGAAGCTAAGTGGATGAGGTGCACAGAGACAAACAAATAAAAGGAGGTTATATACTGAAAAAGGGAGCAGATGCCGACACAGTGGTCCCTGGCCAGTTCCAGGCCCTCAGGCATCACACTTCCATTCACCCAGCATGCCATCTACACACACACACACACACATAGCCGCCTTTAGTGCAAACCCTCAGACGGTCCCTCCTTCCTGTCCTGCTATTCCTCTTCTATGGAGCCTATTTTGGAATACTCTCGCTACCACCACACGGCGACAAGCCCAAAGCAAAGTGGGGCCTTGTTGACAGCAGGACAACTGAGTGTTTTATCAATCCAAGGCTCACCTGCGTCAGGTGTGGCATCAACGTTTCTGTCATCGGCACGTCATTGTGGAGATTATCTAATGGAAAGACTGGATTGGAATTCCTAATCAATCATGCACCTTGTAAACACACACACACACACACACAGGCTTAACCACCCTTGTAAGACAAAGTCTTAAGATTTGTAGAGTTGTAGAAAGACACACGACGCAACAAACACATGGACCGCACCAAAGGCGATGGGCGGTACCAAGACTAGGACGAAAGACCTCGGAATTTTACGACATAATGAGAAGACCGTTGTCATTTCGGAGGTATGTAAATGTGACGGGCGTGGCTCCGTCACTGGCTGTGAAGTATACACCGCTTCCCGCGTATTGGTCTAGCCTGCTATCCATAACACTCATTTCTTGTTCCAACAACACTTAACCTCTAGATTGTGGATTTTTAGTTAGGTATATATTTTCTACATGTTTGCTAATTATGGTTGCAGCAGAATGTGTATATTTTGTGAATTAGTGGTGTTGTGTGGGTTTTTTTTCCCCAACAAAATTAGGTAAACATGATGTTAAATATTAATTTGTCCATTCATTTGGCATTTATAATTATTTTTTAATCATTCTCTGCATGTAAAACTATAATTGTTGTCTATAAAATGTGATTTGTGTGCACATTTTAGGGTGTCTGGAACGTATTCATTGGATTTACATTATGTTCTATGGATGTGCTTTGGTTAGAGTCCGTTTTGGTTTGAGTTGGACCTTCTGGAACGGATTAATGACATTAACCAAGGCAACACTGTATTGACCTAGATTGGATTGGTTGTAGTACCTTCTCCTGTACAAAATGTGTCATCCTTCAATTATCATGCTGGAAAAAGTTTGGACACTCCTGTTTACTGCGTACCTGCAATTCCTTACTAATGTGTTTAATGACTGCAAGGCATATTGTAGCGCTTCAAGCACACATGTACAGCTGTTCGGCTTTTTAGTCCAGCCCGTCCGATGTTTGCAAATAATATGGAAGCTGTCGCCGCCAACAGGATTTCCAAGTCTTGAAATATGGAACCTATTCCAATGGTTTTTGAAGCGAAAGTGGCTTTCACGTGATATACAGGTCATTACAGTAATCATAGGGACTACGTCCAGGCAGACGAGGCTTTGGGCCTGTGGGACTGAGCCGCAGAGAGTTGCAAAGTTCTGCAGAAAAGTGACATTTTATGCATTTTTGAACCACTTGTTTTAGTGGTTGCCGTGTGGATCCCGCATCCTTGCCTTTTCCCATAAGTGGCCCTTGGTAGAAAAAGTCCGGACGCCCCTAAAGACCTTCGGACGCCGTGAAAAACATTCATTTATTTGGATTTTTGTGCGTGAGGTGTGTGCAGGGCTCAGAGGGTTAATGATCACATCAACCCGAGGAGCCATTTGGGAGCTGAAGGAACCAGCTCTTTTTAGCGAGCCGAGTCACGGGTCGTCAGAGGGGAAACTGTCATCGGCGCTAGACAGACAGAGGGAGATAAGACGTTCTTTCTGCAAGAAGCCCCCATGCATGAATGTATGGCTCTGTCTGACACCCACAGGCTGCGGGGTTGGGCGCTAAGCAGGCAGAGCGCAGCAAAGGACTGCACACATCATTCCATGCAGTAATCCCCCCACCCCCCCACTTCATACGAACAACCCAGATATTCGGTATACATTTGTTTTGGCCTGAGCACCCGTCCCACCCATCCGAATTGGTGAAGAACGCATGCATGCACAAGCAGCAGCAAGGGGTTGAGTGTGACATCACAATGTCCACCCAGCCTTCTAATCCGACGTGACGGCTTCTTTGAAGGCTTCCTGCGCATAGTCCTTGTATTGCACGCAGAGCGGGGATGCTCTCCATCCCTGCGCGGACGCTCAAGGTTAGCCAGTTCCGTGCAGACCCAAATCCAAGGCAGCGCCGCTTGTGGGGGTCACGAAACAGACCGAGCAACGCATGCAAGGCCAAAAATGCATGCGCGAACGACGGGAGGACAGGAAAGCAGATCGGGTATGGGGGCAGGCTGCAGCTGCACTTACATGGTCTCCGGTACTCCTGTCGTTCCCAGACGGTAATGCAGACCGAGAGGACATGTTGGCGTTCTTCCCTGAGTTGACAATGGCGGTGCGTTCGGCTGCGCGGTATTCACAAGTTTAACATCCGCAGGAGCGACCCGCCGTCCCGAATCAATCCGCCTCCTCTCCTGCCGGCCGAGCCGTGGTCGAGAGCAGACTCCTGCCTGTCATGGCAGCGATGGATGTGCGAGGAGGAGGAGGAGTAGGAGGAGGGGGGGGGGTGTCCTCAAAGCAGCTGCATCTTCCATCCACCATGCACTTGCAACAGAAAACGCAAAAACGCCGCCTAGAGAAGATGGTGCATGCAATGCGCTGCAATGCAAGGGCTGGGCGCTAACATGCAGAGATGTTTGGCGGGAGCCCAGAGTCTCTGTGGCGACCGTCCACCCCCTGCCTCATTTCACCGCACTGAACAAACACGGCGCGTGTCATCCCCGCCGGTCGCCGCACGAGCCGCGAAAATCTCCCCTTGCGCTCTGCGCAGTCGACGCCCATGCAACCCCTCGCCGCTTCGCTGCAGCGGACGGGCACCGCAGCCGAGGTTGCAGCGGAGGGGAAACAGGCCCGAGCGGTCGCAAATCGGTATTCTCCGTCTGTGTGTTGCGCAGCACCGTCAAGTCCGGCGCAACGAGCACAGACAGGACTTCCGGTGGCGCATTTAGACTTAAAAGCTTGAAAAGCCGAGCACGTAAGCATGCCCTTGATGTGTTATACGTGTAAGAAACATCACCCGAAAGTAGGCGTGGGCCATATCTGCAAATGTTGGTATCAATCCGATACCAAGTTAATACTGGGCCAGTATGGCCGATATTGATACATTTTCCTTGAATTCAAGTAAAAAGATTTGGGAATTTTTGTTTGCTGATCGTGGTCGACTACGGTCTATTATTAGTCACAAACCAAGCATCTTTAGGCAAAGTGTACCCCCCGCCCCCCCAAAAACAAAAACAAATTGTGACTGTAGTGTTCCACATTGGCCACCAGGTGTCAGCGAAGCACCAGACTTTTATTGCAGGGGTAAATAATAATAAGATCATCATAGTAAACATAATAATAACAACGGTAAGCCCACAACAAGCTAAAACTTAACACTGAACCCCCGATGTCACTTCCGGTCCGCCATCGAACCAGGTAAACTGTCCTTAAATGGTTGACGTTCTCTGATTACATAAACTATATTGGCTCATGCAAATGTAAAGCTGAGTATATGGGTGTCTAGATGGCTCTAACAATGTTAAAACCCGTATTTAGAAACTCGCAAACAGATTTTTTATGTCATAACTGCAAAAAAATCTAACAAAATATTCATACTTCACGGAAATTCACTTTTCACTGTCAAGTCTGGAACCAATTAACTGCGATAAACAGGCAGTGTATGTGAAAACCTTGCAATTGTGTCCAATCTCAGCAATTTACTCCCATATTTTGGACAATTATCATAATTTTGTTCTAATTTTGTTATAATAATAATATTAATAATAAACATGACAATTACAGTAGGACCCTTGCACAGGAAGGGTCTTTGTGCTCGGGCCCTAATAATAATACAGTAAACACGGTTATTATAATAGGATTTTTAATGCAATTATCTCCTTTAATTACATGCATTTGTTTGGGCAAAATAAAGACAAAAGTGCAAAACAGGTAAAGGAGAAAGAATCAGGAAAAAGGGGAAAATAGATGGCCTGATTGAGGGGAAGGTTTGGATGCTGAAAGGATTTAAAGTGCTAAATATCTCAACGGGAATTTACGTGTTGGAAAATTTAGAATTTGGGGTAAACTGATAAATTCCTTTCTTGGTCTGAATGTTTAGATGAGCTGAGTGTGTGTATGTATGAAAGGGTAGAGTCAAGGAAAAAAGGCCACGTGGGAATTCAGAAATTTCGGTAGAGAATAACGTAACACTGACCATAATTTAAGGCTCTTAAAGGATCATGAGCACATCCGAACCCAGCTCGGAGGGGGTGGGGGGATTAACAACCAATGTTTTAGTCTTTTATTTTGAAAAGCAAGTCTCTACACTTCCTGTCTGAGCTGTCATCCAAATATCCCTTTTCACGGGTGAGATGCGCCACAGCTGAGAAATCCAAGGCAACGTAACCCCCACCCCAGTATATACTGTCCTACATAAATACAGAGCTTCCTTTTCCACGCCGCAAAATGGTAGAAGAAAACACCTGAAGCAGTAGGTCTCAGTGAAGAACGTGGAGGAGGAACGCAGAAGGAACCATCTGGCCTCCTCCATTGATGCTCAGTCAGTTCCCGGTGTGCCTCCTTGCTCCGCCCCTGAACGGAAAATGGGTTATGTGGGTATCTGGAGGAATTGGTTTGCTTTTTTGATCGTTTATGTCACTTTACGGTATCACGGCTCACTGTGCTTCGTTCAGTCTTGTCTACTTTTCTACCCTGTCATAGTCGGGAGGTGCGTGGTGACAAGGCTAGGTCGACCCAAATGCAGGGAAGCAGCGAAAGGCAGCAGTACAATTCAACCAAAGGATGACTTTGCAGAGTTTGTGTTCCGGACCTAGCAGATCTTTCAGGCAGCGGAGGCCGAGTCGGCACAGGGAGACGATGGTGTGGGGTCCTGGTGGCGAGCTGGTTCCCATGGAGGTGTGCCCAAGCACCATCGCTTGTTCCCTCCCTCCTCGCCATGCCAAGCCGAGGTTCTGCAACCTCACGCTGTCTCCTGCAGGCAGCATGTCAACATGTCCAGGAGGACATCCTCATCCCTCCTGTTTTGCTCCAAGAGAAGGTCCGTTCACCTCCCACTCCAGCACCTCAGCTCTCCAAGCTTCAGCCCACACCATGAAGTTGTGGACGAAGTACTACCAACATTACTTGTTTACTCATCCAACGGGGTTTAGACACCCAACTCCAAAGCTAGCGATAGTTAGTTTGCACAATTCCGTCTCGTATAGCTCGTTTAGTTGGAGAGTCTTACTCGAGCAAGCCCGTTTGCTTATGGACTCAGGTGTACAAACGGAGAATTCCATGCTTGGCGACTTTGTAACAAACCTTTATTACAAAATATCTCCGTTAGCATGCTCTCCACTGGTACTCGGAACCGGAAGTCATTGTCCTCCGGCTCTGTTGCCCATCAGTGACATCGCCGGCTGGACTCTGTTGTCTCTGCTGGTTTATTAATCAAGGCTGCAAAAACGTGTCGTTAGAGCATAGAAAACCTGTTTATGACTTTCTAAATAATTGTTTAACCTCAATTAGAGCCCTGTACACATGAAATAACACCCCTATATTCACCTTTACATTTGTATTACCAAATACTGTATAGTTGACATAATAATAGAATATAAGCCATTTTAGACATAAATAGGATAAGATAAGATACGTTGGTATTTACAGTGTACTTCCTGGTGGCTGTTGTTCCATTAATGCAATGTTACTGACACCTAGAGACCAGTACTACTCTACTGCCACTGTTTGTGGTTATGGAGAGACTCCCGATTGCCCTTCAATAACTTTTTCCAATCCCAGCCTTTTTTTTTTTAAGGCAACCCCTTCAGTAGACATTTGACATTTTAGACAATTTTGACTGATTTTTCATGTTGTGTTCCATGGTTCTCTAAACAGGGAAACTACCAAAAGAAAGATTAGACTCCTGTATCAGAAAAAGTCTGTCTGATTATTGAATAACTTTTTCTGTTCTTTAGTAATCAAAAGTAGCACATAGGTAAGTTTCAGGAAAATATCAGCTCCTGACTACAAAGAGAATAAAACAGCTTTTTGTGAATAGATACATTTCAAGCGTGACTTTCACTTTTACACAAATATTTTGCTCTTGTAAAATATGTAAACAACAAAACCACACCATAACATAAAAAGGGTTGTTATAAATCAAGTTATAAATGTATTTAGAACATAACATCAGGAACTATTTACAGTTTTCACATTTGGAACTGAACTCTGTGCATGCATCCATTTGTGTGTGCATGTGTTAAAATTTCCCTACAATGTGTAACCTTTCACACGCTACACTCCCCCACGCTGTTCCACTTCCTCCTTGCTGTCACGTATGTTTTTTCCATTCACGTGATCTCTGCCGATCGAACGCACTTCTGCCACCTAGTGGCCGGTTTTATGGCTTAAAAGCACTATTCTGTCCCATGCATAAAAGGGGAGTTGCATCATCACTTCTTTTAGCCATTTGTAAAAAAAAAAAAAAACATAAAAGATGTAAATATACATCTTTGGGACCGGGTATTTGGGTTCATAAAAATGTATATTGAATGACCTAACAAGCAGACAACACACGCAGTGAACATTCACACAGGTGCTGCTGTCAGCCACTCTCTACACTGCTAACCTGCCGCTAGCACTCAGCTAAGAGTGCCTCTTAAAGCCACACACAATTAGTCCCAGATACTGCATTACACGTATTACGTATCACGTCTTTTGAATGCCTGATATTAGCTTTTTCCTTCATATAGCCATTTTTATGCTTGAAAACGCTTAAATTTTTACTCAAAATGATTTTACTAATAATGGATCGTTTTCAACTACTTCATTAATTTTGATGGCGTGATGTTGGAACCGCGATGTGGCGAGGAATGACTGTGTATAATAATGTAACAAAGGCATATATTTAAGCATATAATTAATTAACAAATATTCCCTTATTGCTTGAGCAAATTATAGTCAATAGTGCAAAATAAGAGCAAAAGCAAAAACTACCACTGGCTGTCATTCAAATTCGTATTCCTTAACTTTATTAACAATATAATGACATACAAAAATGCCAATAACAACAATGTGACAACAACGACTCAACACCAAAAAAGTGGCAATTTTTGAACATACACACATTGCAGGAAAAGCACAGAATAGTGGTGTGGTCTTCCGCATGTAACCCGTAGATGTCAGCACTGAGCTTCCAGCGCCCCAAGAAGGTGCTTGTTTTGGGTTTGCAGGTGTGCCTCCATGGCTCTCCTTATACTCCTTAAACTCTTCTAGAACTCGCTTGTGTAGCAAACAGGAGAAGGCACGAGGTGAGGGTCATGCAGATCGCACTGACAAGTTGGGGGGGGGGAAAGGATGGATAAGTTCTCGCGATGAAGGGTCATGGGGACTGATTGTTAAAATCGGGGGCAGGTCTGCGGTGCACCGTCAGCAGGAGGCCAGAGAGGATGTGGTGGTTAGGATCCAGCCCCAATGCTTTCCTGATGAAAGATGGATGGGGCTTCAGGGGAGGGGTGACGGAGTACGTATTGTTGCTTTGCGTTGGGTTGCTGGATTGGGCGGTTTGCAGCCAGGGAGGCTGGAAGGTCATTGAAGCTGCAGTAAAGGTTCGGGCTGTAATCGGGGTTCGGCTTTAAGGTCATTTTTCGGGAAAGCAAGGAGCCAAAATGCAAGACTGCCTCGCTTTTGATTGTCTTTCATCACAATTAGGGCTGTCAATCCATTAAAAATATTGAATCGCAATTCATCGCATTTTGACCATATTTAACTCATAATAGCGTTTTATCGCAGATGGAAAAAAGTTATCTATAATAAGTAGGGATGTAAATCTCTTTGTCGTAAATGACACGCCACCACAACAATAACTACAGTTAGAAATCCCCCGCTTTTTGAATGTTTAATGTGAGCTGCGATTTGTCCCACTTTGTTTAATGGTCTTTGAACGCACCTTCTCACACACTGCACAGATAAAAATAAATACTGTAGATACTTTATTCATCCCCAAGAGACCACCATACTGTATATTTACCCTTTTTCTGTCACGCCAGATTTGCCCCCAAAGGCGGATACTATGTGAGAATGCATAAACAAATCAAATTTGATGAGTGCTAATGTGCATATTTGTTCAGTGCACAACTTCTCGGTAAACAAAGTCCAGGCTGGTACTGGTGAATGGTGACTCTGTATTTTTTTTGTGCTACGGCTGTCATAGTTTTACACAATATATTTATTTTGTATGCATATTTTACTGATGTGTTGATGACTAGCAAGGTCACTGCCTAACTTCAGGCACGCCAACCGTCTTCAGCTGGCCCGGCAGGCACTTCTAAATAATTTTTAAAAACCTTGAACACTGAAAATGTAGCCGGCAACGTGACTAGCAATTATTGTGGCACGCTTGAGTCGCCAAAATAGTCAGATGCAATCTGTAGCTTGTACAAGAAAGCCATCCAAAAACGACCTCCTGCAGTAACCTACCCCAGCCAAGAAAGCACCCATATATTCCTGCCGCAAGGCATGCTGGGTAGCTTGTGGTACTCTTTCTCCTAGCAATTTGCCGTGTTTGTCGCATTTGTGCTTGATTGCAAAATATGTAAACAAGGAGTGAACAGGCTGCTGATATCCATACTTTTTATTGTTGTTGCCGCTGGACATCCCAGCATGCCTTGCGGGCATTTGGAAGTAACAGTTTTAAATTACGTGTTTCGTTGTTGTGCACACCCTCGTAGTAGTAGTAGTTGATTAATGTGATGCATTAACTTGCTGTGAATGTGTTTGTTTCGTTGCACCGTGAGCAAGGATGTTGTTCTGTTTGAACAGATTTGTTAACCCAAAGTGGCCCAAAAAGTTTGCCCACCCCTGTACACTTATGGACGTTAGGTAGATCCTTCTAGTATACTTACAGTACACCACAAGTACACATCCTTATACTGCCATTCCACTAGTTAAATAATACAAGTCCCTAATTTGTTTTTTTACGGTATACTTAAGGGTATTAGTATTTCATGCTTTATAGTATACTTAATATTTTTACAAACTTGGCCAGTTTTACTAGCTTACTTGTTACTCTTAAAGTTGCATGTACATGAGCGTGTGATGCATTTAGAAACATTACAAGACAGAAAGTTGGATATATTTTCAAACATTTCAAAAACAGAAATACACGAAATCAAATCCTTACTGGAGAACAAGAAAAATGATATACAAATTAAATGTTAAGCACAAGTTAACGACTTGACCTTATTATGAACTTGGAGATAAGATATATTAAGTATTAGTACTTGGCAGAAAGATGTAAAAGTATACAAAAGTTTTTGTATTAAAGTATAAGTCTTAGTATTAATGTACTCAGCCTTAGAGTTTTGCTAATACTTTTCAGCATAACGCAGGTATACTTCACTGTACTATTGTTAGTGTACTATGAGTTTACCTGTACTTATTTTATACCAACACTGAGGAAGTATACTTGAAGTTGACGATTTTTTAATGACATTTTATACACAGTACTTGAGGAAAAGACAGGAGGAATAACTGAAGGTAGTAGGGTTGAAGATGCTAAGGTTGTTTTTGGGTGTGACCAGGATGGACAGGATCAGAAATGAGTACATCAGAGGGACAGCACATGTTAGAGGTTTTGGAGATAAAGTCGGAGAGGCCAGACTGAGATGGTTCGGACATGTCCAGAGGAGAGATAGTGAATATGTTGGTAGAAAGATGCTGAGTTTTGAATTGCCAGGCAGGAGGCTTAGAAGAAGACCAAAGAGGAGGTTTATGGATTTAGTGAAAGAGGACATGAAGGTAGTTGGCGCGACAGAAGAGGATGCAGAAGACAGAGTTAGATGGAGGCCCCGCGATTGGCTGGCAACCCGAGCTCAGCTGGGATGGGCTCCAGCATACCCACGACCCTCGTGAGGATAAGCAGCACGGAAGACGGATGGATGAATGGAATATTGCATTGTTCCCATCAATTTCAACATGCAAATGACAACTTCTTTCTTTTGACTTTATTCTTGTAAACTTTCTCCGGGCGACACAGCAGCGCCACTGCAACCATGCTGCCCCCTGTCTGGGTCTGCTGTTTTCTTTAAAGGTTAAATGAGGCCACGGGACCGCTTGTAGTGCACGGGTCACATTTGTATTTACCCTCCTTTTCACCTTCTTCGGACCAGACGTTTACTCTAAATCCTACGGCGGTTTTGGGCTTCCTGCAACACCTCTTCCTGATAGGGTAGAGAACACAACCTGCTTACGTAAATAACCCCCGCAAGAAGGCACAAGGAGCCAAAGGTGAGCCGCCTGTTGCCATATTTCACAAGTGGAACCATTGTTTCGCTGCGAGCTCATGCAAAGTAGTTTCCCTCCCAAGCCAAATGTCCCCAGCCAATACATTTATGATAAACAGATGCGCCGGGGCCAGATTGAGAACTGTTGAGCGAAGCAAAGCTGGCGAAAGGCTTTTTCTTCTTCGTAGCGCAGCTGCTGTCTGCCTTCGTTGTCAGCAACCGCGTGGTTATCGGAAAAAGATCCGAGGACAGTTTCACAGGAAGGGTGAGCTGATCCTACCGTTTCCCTGATGTCCTCTACAGTGGGGACAATTGGGACTTGAGCTTTTCTAAGGTCAGCCCAGTTGATTGTTTTTATGGTCGTTTAATTGGAGCAGAATGAATTTGTATTTGACTGATGGAATGTCATAATTGTGTGAAATGTGAACTAATGGAATAATTTGTTTATTTGTTCCTTTTCCATCCATCCATCCATTTTCTATACCGCTGGAGCCTATCCCAACTGACTTCAGGCGGGAGGCGGGGCTCACCTTCGACTGGTCGCCAATCGTCTATCGCAGGGCAGACAAACACTCGCATTCACACTCTAATGGACAATTTAGAGTCGCCAATGAAGCTAACATGCATGTTTTTGGAAGGTGGGAGGAAACCGGAGTACCCGGAGAAAACCCACACACACACGCACGGGAGGAACATGCAAACTCCACACAGAGATGCCCAACGGAGATTTGAACCCTGAACCTCGTGACTGTGAGGCCAACATGCTACTCACACAGCCAGTTCGTTTTCCATGCTGATTAATAAGGCAACATATGCCTATATTAGTCTACAATGAATGCATACACGGGACTTGAACTGCCAACCTTTGGGCCGGGAAGCACTACCCAAGCCATGTCCCCACTAAAACAATTGCTTTTAGAAGGTCTTCTTCATCTACTGAGCGCAGGGGATGGGCAAGGAGATGAGCTGGAGGGAGATCCAGGACTCTTCTTTCTATTCATCCATCCATTCTCTTCCGCTTATGGTCAGGTTGTGGGGGCTGCTATTTTTTGGCTTCTTAAGGAGAAATAAATATGAGGCTAGCTGGTTAGCTCGCTAGCTGGTTAGCTCGCTAGCTGGTGCCTGCAGCAAAAAAAAAAAAAAAAAGATAAATAAGCATGTAAAAGTGACCATAGGGGTGTTATTTCATGTACACAGGGCTCTAATAATGTTAAAATCTGCATTTAGAAAGTCATAAACACACACAAGGAAAGTCACGTTATCGATGTTATAACAATGAAAATTTAGAGCATATAGCAAAAATATTTTTTATGGTCATCACTGGCAGGTCAGAGGTTTTCTCTGCTTAGTTGATGGCCGTGTCATTTGTTGATTGGTACGGGAAGCCGGATTTTAATAGTAACCCATGTCAAAACATACAAAAAGTGTACTACATGTACTATTCGGGTTACTGGGTGGCAGAAATGACCCAAAACATTGGGACATGACCTTACATTACATTACCTTAACCCTGCATGAAGTCAGCCACGGCATTTCCAGCATGATAAAGTGAAAAAAAAAGAGTTCTCCTCCTATCTCGTGTGGAAGTGGTATTTTTTGCTTCTTAAGGAAAACTAAAAATGAGGCTAGCTGGTGTACTCAAGTCTATGAAAGCATTAAGATTTGCAACCTGGTGAAAACAATAAATAAGAAGCGCGAAACCGTGACCATATAGGGGTGTAATTTCATGTATACAAGGCTCTAATAATGTTTAAAAAAATGCATTTAGAAAGTCATAAACACACACACTCAAAGAAAGAGCATCGAAAACCTGTTTATGATTAACTTAGAAAATATTCCATTTAGGGCATCTAGCAAAACAGTTTCTTACGGTCATCACTGGCACGAGAGCAGATGTTTTCTTTTCTTAATCGATGGCTGTGTCATTGGTTGATTAGTATGGGAAGCCCGTTGTCGTCCAGCCAGGTCTGGGAGGCAATGGGATGTGCTGACATAAATACAGGCGTGCACACGCACCAAACGCCTCACCCTGTTTTGCTCTGGCCATTATACAGATGTCAAAACAGTTTAAACAGAGGAAAACAAATAACCCCGCAGGTTGGGATGTTTACAGTCTCTGTGGCATCGGGCCAGCACGGACCCGCAGCGTAATGTTCGCCTCCTGCGAACCCACCAAATCCAAAATAACATTTGTGAATGCATGTGTTGCGGTCGTTAATTCTAAGGGGGCTAATTAGATATTGATATCGTAGGCGGTTTATTTTAGATAGCAGCTCCGAGTTCGGAACAAAGGTGAACTTCCTGCTCTCCGTCTGCGGCCGAAAGCGATGATTTAATGTCTGCTGGTAATGAAACAAACATGTCCCGCTCGCGCTAATCCTGAGAGGTGCGGGCACCTCCTCGTGGCTAAATAAAGTTCCACTTGATGCAGACCCTCAGATAACATAAATCAGGATATCCCACCCGCGGTGACAAAGTGCACCATTGTTGTGGTTCAAGTGGGCAGCCATCCTGACTGACATGGGACGAGAAGTACGGGTTCTGTCTGCTCCCCGATGGGTCATGTCAGGAACGAGACGTTTACGTGGGTTCAAAAAATACCCACCGTTGCTCTTTTTGCTCATGACAAAGGAAGATAAAAAGGTTATTTAGTCGCGCAATTATGATTTATAGATCGTTTTACATTGTTTGTTGAATTTTTTAAAAATGTTGACAATTCAAGCCAATTAAAATATGCGCCACTCGTGGCCCTCGTTTTTACCTGCAATCCCTCTGGTAAGTTAACCGCGACTACATCCAAAAATAAAAACTTCATCAATGCCGCAGACGTAATTATTATTACAGTATATTATTAGTATTTTTATAAGCCCCGACGGCCTTTCCCAACAATGTATTTGTTCGTCTTTGACGCACTAATGGATGTAACTTTTAGGGCAATTTTAAGCCATAAAAACGGCCACAAGGTGGCAGAAGTGCCTTTGATTTGCATGTAAAAGCACACGCAACAGCAAGGAGGAGGTGGAATAGCGTGTGCACAGTCCAAATGTTAACATTGTAATTAGTTTGTGGGGTAATATTTGTAAAAAGATTACCTGATGTAAAACAACCCTTTTTGTGTGATGTTGTGGTATAGTATATACAGTGGAACTTACAAAAAACTTACTTCACAGAAAATTCATAACACGAATTGGACTTTGAAGAAACTTCCGTTCCATTTAAAGAACTTTTTAAAGAAGAGTTTTAAATGTACTGCACCTCCATGCAAGCTCCCCTTCGGCGGTGAAGCACCAAAGTCACGGATGCCATCCGCCGGAAAACCAAAGAAGAAGTAGAAGCTGCCCTCCCATTGGTTATCTCGGTTATCGTCCTCTTCCTCCCCAAACCCCTAATGATGGCCAATCACGGCGTCCCTTTGCCCCGCGCACCGAAGGGCTCCTGTCCATTGTTAAAGATTTCAATTGAAACTCCAAGACACGAAAGCCCCTCCGGATCACATGAATTTCCATTCTTGAGGTTCCACTGTATAAGACTACATTTGGTCAGAGTGAAAGTTATGCTTGAAATGTATCTTCTCACAAAAAGCTGGTTCTCTGCCTTTTTTAGTTGGGAACTGATATTTTCCTGAAACTTATGTGTTCTACTGCTGATTAATAAAGAACTGAAAAAGGTTGAAACTAACTTTTTTCCCCGATAAAAGACGGGAGTCTAAGCTTTCTTTCAGTATGTTCCGTGTGTATATAACCATAGAACTTGACGTTTTGTGTGTCTTAAAAGATCAGGCAGAATTGTCTAAAATGGCGGGTATTGAATGTCTTTTGAAAAATGGCTGGGAGTTATAAAGCTGTACTTTCCAGAAAAAAACAAACAAATTCACACCCATCAAGAAGAAATTGTCCTAAATGTTGCAACTTTTTATTTTTCCATCGTCCGTCGATCTAGCGGCTTTTCAGATCAGATCAGAAAAACTTTATTGCCATTGTAAGTGAACAATTCACAAACTAGGAACTTTCTTTGGCGACTCAGTGCAACGTAGAATTCTAAGTAAACATAGAGTTTACTTTTGCTCGGTCCATTGTCGCTTACCGGTTTTGGGGGGCTGCTCTGCTACCTCGTGAGCGGGGTGACGTTGGCGCTGGTGGCGACAGTGAAAGGAGGAGAGACGTCGGCGGCGTGTTGGCCGACTTTAGTGTTTCCAGTTCCCAGGAGGAACAGGAGGACAGCAATAAATGACTTTTCTGGTGGGCTCCTCTTTACCTAGTCGTGTTACACTCACTATCTGGCACTGTTTGGAAAAAACATTTCTGTGTACTAAATATTCGGTGTTCCAACTTCATTTGGCCCCATAACTATAGCCTGAATGACTGCTTTGCAGCTAGTGTGTTTTAGAAGGTGTCCAAGGCGCTTCCCAAGCAGATCAACAAGCGTGACGGCCGTTATTTGTTAGATTCCCAAGTCCCGGTCCTTTGTCGATATTATCCGCGTCGCAGAAATCGTGTGCGTGTTTTGCAGTTGAACAAAACCGCTGACCCCGAGCTCCGAACTGAACAAACAATTGTGAGTCCTAAGGCTGGGTGAGGTGCGTGGAGGATGACAGCGAGGAACCGTGAAAGTGCACGACGGCGTGGAGAAACACAAGGCACCGCTCGCTTCGCAAAAACAAACAGCAAATCCAGCCAGATGGATTTTCCATTGCAGAGCCGTGTTAATGAGAGGAAGCCGGGGAGTACTTCCCAGGGATTGCATTGTGATACTGTGGACTCTTCCTCCATCAAAGCTCGATCGAGAGAAACCTGCGAGTGTTCGGGCCCCATCCCTCCCTGCCCTTCTCAGTCGGAGACGGTATTCCCCTCACGGGGTGCCTGAAAAACAGCATTCCAGCCGCTGCCATTATCTTGATATGTGAAAGGATGTCTGATAACGATTTTCGAGGAACATGTGACTGAGGAGTCACATTGCCAAAGCTATCATTCAGTTTGAGCCCACTTAGTGTTTGTCCTGCTCTGTGCTTCGGATTTGTGGAACAAATAAAAAGGAACGCGCGATACGAACTAAACCGGGACAGAATCTTTGACAGTTTATTGACATTATTTGAACGCTTTTTACTTTTACTTTTGTTACTTACAACTCTCAAGTTTAATGTGCAGTTCTTTTCCTGTCTCCCTGCCACCCTTCTTTGCTTTTACTGGTTTTGGCGTAACTAGAAATCTGCAGCAGTAATGCTGACTCTTTTTCCGTAGTCTGTATGTAGTATTCTGGCCACTGGGTGTCAGTAATGTTACACTGATGAGACATGGCGTTATAGAGGGTTAGGGTTACCTTCAGACTGCATGTGGTCAGCCATGGCTCCTCCAAGCTGCGTGGAAGTGGTACGTTTTGGGCTTCTTATGTTGTTCTTTTTCCCCATTCGTGTAAAATTTTACAATGTAAATAAGGTTGTCTTCTTCCCACTGCTTTTCGAGCCAAATTAGTGTCTGTTTCCATGTGTACTTTTTGGTCTTTTTGGCCCTATACGTATTTAGGCATGCATATATACATGGATGTATATGTTTACTGTTTACTGTACCCAGTGTGGGTACAGTTATGTACAATGTGTGCTATTTTAGTTTGATTCTTGATTTCGAGCCACGCAATCAGAAAATCAAAACAAATCACTCGGAGGCTAGCTAGTTAGCTCGATAGCATGCTATGTTTAAAGGGGCGGCCGTCTCTTATGTCCCTGCAGTAATGCTGTAGCCTGCACACTACACTTGAGCAATGTGGTGTCCATAAAGATTAATGGGAGTGTAAAGGTGACTGTAGGGGTGTTATTTCAAGTCTGCGGGGCTCTAATAATGGTACAAATTGTATTTTTTCTATGTTTCCACTAGAAAATATTAAATTTATTAATATTAAATCCTATTTTGTGGGAATGTGCTTATCACGGTAGGGTTAGAACGAATTGATCGCGATAAACGACAACACGTGTGAAAGACGAGAGTGCAGAAAAAGCTGGCTGTGTTGTGTGAGAATCCCACGTGACGAAACTCTGCCGCCTGCTGCACCTTCACTCAGAGCAGCCAAGAGGAAATTCCCCCCCGGTGCAAAACGTAAACTTGGCTCCAATAAAAGCATCCGTTGGCACCTCGGCGGACAACAGGAAGTCTTTGTTTATCGAAAAACATCCCGTCGTTGACCTCGGGGATGCATGACCCTTCTTGTTGTACGGAGACGGAGCGTCATGTGGTAGTCATGGTGGAGCCCGCATTTCAGGATCTCGGAATACCGAACAAAGCTGCCGTATCCTTAAGGTAAACAACTAAGACACGAGTGTGCGTGTGTTTATGTAGCGGCAGCGTTGGTTTGCGTCACAACCTGGTGTGTATTGTCTCAAATAGTCGTAGACGGACACACCCGTGTTCAGGGGCCACAGCACCTCAAGGTAGAAGCAGACCGCCCAATTATCAGCATTTTAACCAGTTTCCACTTGAAATGTTGAACAGACAATAATTCTTTAATCCACCACGATGGTTTCGACCGCTCCCGATGCAATGGACCATTTTACGTGGCTGCGCATGTGCGGGCTGATACGGGAAGACGGTAGCAAAGCAAACTTGTTGGCACGGCTTGGAGAAAGAACGAAGATGAAACAAAGAGTTCTGGCAAAGACGTCAACCTTTTTCACAATCGCACCAAACGTGGACACACCGCGACAGTTCTAGAGGTGAAGCTCAGAGTGACGCTTTTCATTACAAAATTATAAAGTAGTAAAACTTTATAAAATGTTGTTACAGTTAAATCAGGGAAATATCCCCTCGAGGATTTTAAGGACTTTATGTAGCTCAGGAAATATTTCCAGTATTCACCCTTATAAATATTCATACTTAAAATCGTTTTAAGATCAAGTAACAATAAACACAAATGATAAACAAAAATTGAAACATTTCAAATAGAACTAGACTAGAAAAGTACTTGCGGAGGTGCGCCACAGTTCTTCCTAGACCGAGATTGGCACCAAAACAATCCTACAAATTTTTTTTGGATCCGTCGTTGGATATTTTTCGGAAACTTCCAGTATTTTTTGTCCCAACTGCTCTGATTCTTTTTTTTGTTGTCGTTACATGCACAAATGTCGAAAATATTAGGGAATCGTTTTTAAAAAATTCCTGGATCCAGACGGTCATCCACATCACCCCCAAAATGTAATCGTCATGGCAGTACAAGGATGAGGAGGGCCCAATGACTAAAACTGAAACGCCCATCAACATTTACAAGAAAAGTGACTTTTATTAGAGTCAGCTCCAGCATTCCAATCCAGGTGTAAACCCAAAATACGTATGCTGCAGGCTGTCATTAAATGCATTTTAAGTATAAAAGTGTGAAGGTGCTCGCCACTAACTAGTGATAAAACCGGTGACTGTCGGAGCTGGTGTCTCACAACTACGATGCGTTCAAGGGCGGCCGAATTTCAAGGCTTGGTGTATCGGAAATAGAAAAATGTCAAGTAAAAAATGTGGGCTTTCTGACTTTGGTGCATGTATGCTGTACTTTGGAAGTGTTTTTAAATGAATACCGACGGTGGTGAATGAGATGTGAAGGGAATCGGCCAATGTGCTCTCGATACCACAGAAACGAGTTGAGTGTACCCAATCGATGGGTCTTTATTATGTTTTCCAGCAATGGATCCACATCATTCACAGTGAGAGTTCAACACATCACTTTAAGTTTTATAGGTAGAAACCAAAAACGAGTATAGTATCCAGTATATGGCTGGGTATATATGTAAATGTTGCATTACCTCTGCTATGGCGTGATCCTAAAAATGGCTGAAAATGTATCCTTGGTGTTAAGGTCAGGCTGAAGGTTTGTGTTCAGTGAGCGTGTGCAGAACGAGCAGTACCTCACGTCAAGTTTCTTCACATGTCAAGGTGCATAAACATCTCAGTACACGGTATGACCGCAACTGCTCTTCTTGCTTCCACACCGACGACTATTCTTCCCTGTTGTGTTTATTCATGTCTTCCACGTTCTGACTCTCAGCTGATTGAGGTCCGGTGTTTCTGGAGCTTTTCTTCTGGCTTCTTCTCGGCCGGTGCTCGGAGAACCAGTTGGCGACAGCCGTGGCGAGGCGCAGGAATCCGATGCTAATGCAGTGCACCTCTGAGGTAATTGGGATATCGGAAAAGACGGCGCGATCCCGACCGATTAAGGCGGCGCTGCACTGGAAGTCTTTGACAATGTTGAGGATCTCCTGGCGCTCCGCCTGACGCATCATTCCTCGTATGTTCAGCAGGGTGGACACGTGCTTCTGCCTGGTGGGAGGAAGGAGATGACGGTGAACGGACGCCGGCGCTGCTGGGTGGCAGGACGTTAATGACTTTGAATCACATCCATGTGAGTCATCTGTTTCTGGGAAGATGTTGGCAAATCTTTGGAAGCACATACAGTGAACAACGGTTCAAAAGGTGCCCTACTTATACATATTGGTAAGTAGGGTCAGCCCGATATCGCTATTTCATGTCCACTAGTGATACTGCAACATTGTACATCTACCATGACAAGAGTTATTGTTGAGAAAAAACCTGTCTCGCGTACCGTAATCACACAATACATGAAAATGAACTGGATAATTTTGCCAATCTCAATACATCGCCATGTGCACGCGTGTCTGTTTTCCTCATCTCCCGCCTCCAAACAAGCTAGAAGAGGGTTCACTTTGTGCATTGGTTTCAGCACCTTTTGGCACATTTGTTCCATAGAACAACGACATGTAGGAAGTGAGCCCTTTTGTCAGTCACACCGTCTCTGTGTCTTGGCGGGTGGAGGCGGGGCTGCTTGCATACACACGGAGTGCACAAGAGTGTAACGAAGTAGAAATTATATCAGTAGTGTGCAATATGTTGACATATGTTTTCCTTTTAAGAGTTCAAATCCTGGTCTCAGTTTGGTCACCAGACCCAAAAGCACCTAGCAAAGAATCAACATAAAACTGAATAACCTGAGTATTTTTTAAATTAACTTCAATTACATTGATTCAATTAAAAACATATCTTAATTATTACAATGCTATTATTATATTAATTTAATTCTGCATTGGAGGTGTCACAGAACTCTAAGTTCACAAGACAAGACGATACAAGAGATTGGGTCTACGAGAACGAGACAAGATGAAATTTTAACATTACTTTTAATAAAAATAAAAATAAACAATATATTACAAATTTTATTACACTCTTGTGCACTGTGTGTGTATGCCAGCGACCCCGCCTCCAACCACCAAGACAAAGAGACCGTATGACTGACAAAAGGGCTCACTCTGTTCAGGCCGTTGTTTGTTTTCTGATTAGATACTGAACGTGGGTGATTCAGAAACCGGCCAGCACTCCGGATCCATTATTCAACTCCTTCAAAAACACTTTTTTGATGACAAGTTTGCTAGGGGTGTCACTAGACTGATACACGAGATTGGGTCTACGAGATTTGACAATATTTTGCAATCTACTAATCTTTCTCCACCCACCAAGACAAAGACTGTGTGAGTGACAAAAGGACTCACTCCGTTCATGCTGTTGTTCTGTGGAACATGCGTGCCAAGGTGATGAAACCGATGCCTGTTTGGAGGCAGGAGACAAAGAAAGCCGCCGCCCAGTGGTTCCAAGTACAACACCTGAGCTGATTCTGTTCCTCTCATTCGTTCTCAAAACACGTACTTTCTATTTGTTGCAAGAGTAGATTACAGTTTTTTGTTCTTTTGTTCTTTTTTTGTTTTTGGAGCGTACGGTCATTAAAAGCAACTTAAGCTTGTGTTGTTGCCGTTTGAACTTGTCACCTTAGCGGTGCTGTGTATGGGCAGACACCTTGACATCTGTTATGGGCGTAGCCACATTTCAGACGTGACCCGGGCCAACTGCACCTCTCCCAGGCATGTTTGGAGGGGAAGCCAGCTTGGAATTTGCTTCCATAGAAGAACGTATGGAACTGCTTTCCAGCCTTTTGTTAGGCCGTTCAAACTCAAAGCATTCCGATGTCTTTGTTGCATGTGCACATCCTTGTTAAAAGGGAGAATATTGAAGTTTTTTGAAGAAAGTGGAACCCGCATCTCTTGGACAGGTTGGGCTTTTTGGTTAGAAATGAAGGATGGAGGCGGGATGTGCTGTGGCGGGTGGGCTTGGCTTGGTCTTTTCTGGGTTCTGGCTGGGCATGTCCGGCTATTCGGTGTCTCAGTGCTTTTTTGCGGCTTGCTGTTGTCCGGGATGCCATGGACGGGTTGTCGATTTGAACAAAGGTCGCCTTCAATTACATGCATGTTGGGATGATAAGTAGTTAAGTTATATGATTGCATTCACTTGGTTATCCTTGCGGTACATTCTGTAGAGTAATGCCAGTAAAAGCAGGAGGACTGTACTCACATGTGCATACTATAACATAAAGGTGCCCCAAAACCGGAAGGAGGACCCAGTGGACTTTGAGCTACTAAAATACCAAGGGGGTACAGCGCAGGTTGAACAAAAAAAGCGTGTCTCCCCCGCCACACCTCTTGATTCCAAGTGTGGCACCAGTCTGTCTCCTGCAGGGGAGCAGGAATTGGAAGTACTCGGCAGCCGCTTCCTGTCTGCTCTTTGGAGAATTATGCCTCACAGGCGGTCGTAAGGTTGCCAGCTGTCATCTCGGTCTTAATCCGTGCACAAACAGGCCCCCCCGAGGCCTCTGAGACTCATCTACTCTCACAACAGCGCAGTGGTTCTCTCCAAAAATAGCATTTGTAATGTAGATACGCTTCCATGTTCTTTCCTTGCTTTGATCCATTGTGACAAAAAAAACCACATACATACTCATACATTGGTCTATATGGCCGGGTGCCAAAAACAACAGTGTGAATGTGGGGCATGAATACTATCGGACCTCTGGGGTTACAGTACATAGAACTGATGTTTTCCAGTCTGAAGACATTTATCACATTGCCTTACCGAATATCTGGAAACTCCTTCACCAGGACAGCCACCTCCATCTGGATGGAGGGCGTGTCTTCTAGGAGAATGATGTCAGCCATGTGGCAGATGAGCCCATCCAACCAGGATGCGCTTGATTCCTGAAACATAAAGCCATTAACATGCAGCGGCCCAGTTCCATGCATGAATCTGTCAGCGCACAACGCACACGCCCCAGAGTTAAAGGAAAACTGCTAAAACAGTTTGTATGAGCGAAACGATTACGGGATATATAATAAACAATGCCTTAGTTAACAATACAAAAGAAGTGAAACTGGCAAAAGCCTTGTATAATGAACAGATGTATACAGTGTTTTATTGATCATCGTTAATCGTTAAATAATAAGATAATGAATTTGGGATAATGAGAGCAGAGACTGGAAGTGAAATTAACAATATAGATAATTTTTATGTATGTCGCTCAGGTTGCTCGTTGAGAGGATAAGACAACAAAAAGTGACAAATTCAATCTTTTGTTAAAAATAGTTTAAATATTTTGTTAAAACAGCTTATGCTTCACTAATTATGTTTTTTGTCAGACATTGCGATTGTAATATGTTAAGCGGTCCTTGAGTGCACCATAGTTGTGTGCTGTAACTGGCTACAACGTGACTGCGTCATTCTGTACCCATCATTTAAAGAACAGAATATAATGTTAATACATTGGTGAGGGATATTTAGCTCGCAAGCTCAATTTGTGAGCCAGTTCTGGGTTCTGGAGCTGAATCTAATGTAGTAATTCAGTCACTGAAAATGTCAACAAGCATCAAGCCAGCAGGAGGATTTGAAGGGGTAAGAGAGAGCAGTGTGTTAAAATCTGCATTTTTGCAGGCCTATCAATTACTTTACGCTGTTGGGTGTGGAATGTAACGAAAGGTGGGGATCTACTATACATCGAGCACAAGAGGTTGAACATGAATCAAAAACAAGAAATCAATCATCAGTAATGCTGATTGACATTAGCACTGGATGCTTGGATGAAAAACAAAACAACATCCCTGTTTTTCTGGCCATTGTTTTCCTCCAAAGGCGCTGGAATTCCTTAGCTTGGCATTCGCTAAAAATAACAATGTCTTTTTTAAACGCTCACTGAAAATCCGTCCTCAACCCCAGTTTCCCATTTTCCGCAGTCGCTTTCATTCTACTCCTCGGCCAAAAAGGCCATCAAGGCCATCCTAGACTCACTTCAAAGTTCGCCAGCTGACAGGAACAGGAAGTTTCTTCTGAACACAGCAGCTTCCTGTTGTCAACTGAGGTGACGGACGCTTGTTTGAACTCGTGCACAGACAGGGGGCAAATGCCACACTGTCAGGCATAGTTGCTTTATAGCCTCTTCCCCCCTGCAGGTTAGTGCTAACGTAAGACAAGATCATCCATCTCCATCTCACTGATGGCAGCCATTTTTCAGAGCTCACTCCTGTATCAACACAGTCTGGCTTATGCCTGACCTGGGAAGTTGGAGGGCTCCATTCACAGTCAGCCGACTTGGCGTTGTACTTGGCAGTGTGTGTACTAAGTACGTTCCAAACATAGCTGCTAGCTACAAATGCCTGGTTGGAAATGACCGTTTTCAAAGTCACCAGGCATCCTCCAATTGTTTATAGTGCCACATAGAGTGGATCCCGTTTCACCTGTGTACTGACCTCCACGACATGTTTGCAATTAAAATTTAAAAAATGGCAAAAATGCAAAAAACAACACGGTGAAACCAAAAATTTGGGTCGAGAAACGCACAAATTCCCAATAAAATATCTCTTTTCTGTTGTCCCTCTTAGGTACACAGGATCACACTACTTTGCAAACAAACCCCCACTTTGATTTGTATCAAAGTCTCATCTGCTGTTGCGTAATCCTTAATGAGATGTACTAGTATATCCCTGGAAAGCACAGCGTCTCCATCCATCCATCCATCCATTTTCTATGCCGCTTGTTTTTAATAGAGAACAAGCTGGTATGCTGGAGTCTATCCCAGCTGACTTTAGGTGGCAGGCGGGGTACATCCTGGACTGGCCGCCCGTCAATTGCACGACGCATATAGACAAAAAAACATTCACACTCACATTCGTACTATTTAGAGTCGCCTTTAACTTTTAATGCTGTTGAAATGTGGGAGAAAACCAGAGTACCCGGAGAAAACCAAAGCTATCAGATTTCCTGAATGTGTGGCTAACATGCGAACTGCTAGCACTAACTCTAGCACGGGAGTCTCTAGGTTTCAGAAACCGATGGAGTTAATTTGATTTTGCAAATGCTTGAAGACGTACTGTAGCGTCAAAATAGCATTGTCAATACAGTTTTGGTGTTTTAATGAAGGGTTTTTAGGAAAAGTAGTGCTTCAGTCTGTTCACCTTGTGCCATAACTTCTTTGTTCACGGTAGGAATGTGCTGATCAGTACTTTTGGCCTCCGATCCGATCTGATTTGAAGTCTAAATACAGTACTTGGTACATTGTTATTACAGTTTATGGACCTGAAAAAGTATAAAGATTCCTGTTCCCAAAGACACCACCACAGACTCCATCTTCCTGTTTTTGTCATGACTTATTTCTTCCGTCCAATAGGGTTTCTAACCTTCTTTATCAAAATGCTGCCACTTGCAGCTTTCTTTGGCTCAGTTACAGCATTGAGTCGAGAAACTCTGTTGAATCCAAGCAACAAATCATGTCAAAACAGGACGGTGGTGGTGGTAGATTTTGCTGCCACACCGTGTTTTTTGGGACAGAATCACATCTTCAATGAAGATAAACCTCGACTTACCAAAACCTTGTTATACAAAAACTTCATTATACAAATTGGGCTTCAAAGACATTTTTGTCCTATTTGACAAAAAAATATTCAAAATACAAAAATAAAAATGGAAGGTGCCGCCCAGAATTTTGAATGTACTGCACCTCCCCTAGGGCGGTAATGTGCCAAAGTAATGGATGTCAATCGCCATAAAACCAAAGAAGAAAAAGCTGCCCTCCCATTGGTTATCGTGGTTATCTCCCATCATCCCTTTCCTCCCAGAATGGTGCTACATCACGCCGTCCCTTTGCTCAGCGGATTACACCATGTATATGTAAATCTTGTCTCATAACACAAAAATTCCAAGACACGAAAGCTGCTTCGGCACGAATTAATTTTGTATCTTGAGGTTCCACTGTACGTGCAGTCTTGGCGATAAAAATGTCATCTATTATCAGCCCTAGTCAGGACCTTCCTGGATGCACATTATTGCCAACCGCAGCTCAAATCAAACTTTTCTATCACAACCTCATCAAAACTAAAGAAGGTGCTGTCAATTATGACGGCATCCAAAGAGTCAAACACTCAAAAATTGCAAATTACTCAAACTGTTCAGCAAAATATGAACTATTCCTTATTAGTCTAAAGTCCTTTGTATTTGTAATACATACTGTATGTCCAATTTGAAAGAAATTCTATGGACACACCGGCCATCCGATACAATAATAACCCAACCATGGCGTTACCTGATAATGGACCCTTTTTGTGTCCGAAAAAACCAACAAAAACTCACCAGATCCTTAAAGAGTCCTTTAAGCTGTTTAGCTTCGTCTTGTAAGCGGAAAGACATCCTCTTCCTCATCTTGGAAGAGGTGCAAATGAGCCGTCCCCGCATGATGGCTCGTACATATTCCACCAGGACCCGTCGGTGCACCTCACCCACCAGCGTCTGTGTCATCCGGCAAGTCCGTTAGGAACCTGGTCTCATTTAACAATCAGTGACACTTTCAAGATCCTGCCAGACACACACACCTGATACGGCGGAGGATCCATCCTTCTGAACTTCTTGAAGTGCTGTTTGATGCTGGCTTCAATGGCCTCGAACGTCTCCGTGTAGTTCAGCCACTTCCTCTTGATCATTTTGTCAAAAAACGGCTGGAAACAAGAAGGGGGGGTTACAGTAAGCACAGGTGATCCTCGGGTTACAAACAAGTTTCAATCCTGAACCGTGATGTACTGGTAAGTAAAAAGAGCAGGAAAAACAGTAGTTGAAAAGACGTCATTACCATAAAGACGTTGAAACGTTTAGATTTGGTTGAAAAGGGAAAGGTAAAAAGACATCTCCATAAAGAAAAATCTGAGTGAAAAGCTTCTTTTTTTGGGCTATATTTGGACCAAATCTGTCGGACTAAACGTCCATTTCTGGGCTGCATCAAGGCAATGACGGACCGACCAGATTCACCCCAAAAAAACATCCAAATGATGTCTGGTGTTAGGTGGGCTGATTTTTATGCCAGGCTTTTTGACCTTCTTAAAATATTGTCCCAGGCTAGTCTGGAAGGATAACCTCCTTTTCTCCTCCCAGATCTTCTTGCAACAGCCCACAGAAACCATGACCCCTGAAGCATGTATTCCTGAATGGCGGTTGCGACCATCGGAACCGCAAGAGTTTCCAGTATTAGTGGGCGTGTGAGGTTGTAATGACGATCGTTTTAACTTTAATAGTGTTAGCTTTCCTTTTCTTTGGCTCACTGCCACTTGGGAGACATGAAGTCCAGTAAGCGATATTCTTCTTCCTCACTGTATTCGTAGCCACAAATCGTCGTAAAAAAGAACATTGTAAACCGAGTAGCACCTGTAATGTGTGTGTGTGTCTGAGCTATAGTTATTTATAAAGACGTGCTCACCCTGATGTGCTCAAATAGCCTGTCAGCCAGAACCCTGACAGACTGGTTGATGATCCTGTCTAGAGAAGCGTTGGCTCTCTTTGCCGAGTCCTCACTGGTCTGTGGGTCACACTGCCTGCAGCGCTCCACGAAGGACCTACGCGGTACACGGGCGGCATTTAGAAAGGTCGTAAACGCACACGCATTACAATGAAGGTGGGGAAAAAAAGACGTGTTTTACCTGAGAGGAGGGCAACAGTTGACCAGAGCTATGGTCCTGGAAACATATCCATCTCCTCGATCACCAAACTCTGCCTGCGTTTCGTGAAACATCTCCACTTTTTTCTGGAAACTGTACACAGTGTTTTATGAGATCCGGCAGGTGGCACTGTGGTAAAAAAAGGTTCTAAGGACGTGGCTCATTTCCCTTTTCTTAATCGTCATGTAATTGTGTCAACAAAATAACCTTTTAACATGGACAAAACCTCACACAATTTTGCAAGCAAGTGTATACTGGTTCAAGTTTATGTAGGTTTGTGGGGAGGGTGTTTTTCAGCGAGCGCCACATACTGAAAAAAAGAAAGGATGCAGAGGCCACTTTGGTATTTTGCAAAGCAGAGATGCTAGTTGTATTTCAAGAAAAAATGCATCTCACATAAGATAGAGGTGAAAAAAACCTATTATTAGTATGAACTTTGGTTTTAGCTCATTTTTACAGTTCCTTTTTTATTTTCAATTGTAACTTTTTTTTTAATGATCTTCATGAAGTTTCTTCTGGTAATGTCACTTTTTTCACCAAACAAATGTTCCAAAAATTACAATTTTATTTTGTGTTTCGTTTTGTTAAAGTATTTTTTCTGTAATATTGCCACCCTAAGTTTATTATTAGTCTTCATAATAATAAAAATTCCCTCACATAAAATGTTTCTCCTCAAAATACAACTTTTCATATTTAGACTTTATTCTTGTAAAATTACAGTTTGTTTTTACATAAATTTTGACTTTATTCTTGACTTTGACTCTTGATTCTTGACTTTATTTTTTCACTTTTGCTGTTGTTTTTGTGTTAGCGATCTCATTCTTTCGGTCATGACTTCAATAGTTTCATTTAATTATATGATTACAGCCAAAGTGAAATAATCATGTTTAAAAATACTAATTATTAATATAACAGTTTGTAAATAAAAATATAAAGTATTGGAAATAAATATATTAAATAAGTATTTACATTATGTTATTTATTGTATATGTTACATTAAAGTATAATATATGCTTTGTTGCCTATATGTGCAGACTTTAGGGACATCCTGAACTTGTTTTTATTTCACTATTAATGTATTATTAAAACTAAACTTGGCAGTAACGTTGGGCAAGTTTGCCAAATGTTTCTAGGATGGTTTTCTCCTCACCTGTAAAGAAAGTCAGCCAATCCGATGAGACTAAAGCGAGCCACTCTTGCCCCGAGAAACTGGTTCACAGCTGTAGATTTGTCCAGATCTACTTTCAGCCTCTAGACGTGTGAACAACACGGTTTTAAAGACAACTGTATTTTCCTTTCAACATCTTTCGGTCTTTTGGTCCAGTACCTGTATGACCGAGCAAGCTAGGTGGGACTGATATTCCTCTATGTGTAGAGTATGGGCCCATCGTCTTTCTTCGTCATCTAGAACCTGAATCAGCTCCGTGGTCACCTTCTCCTAAAACAGCGTCAACAAAGTGAGTTGGCTGTTCATATTTTCTGCAGTACTATCATGGGAAAAGAGTTTGCTGACCTTGACAATACTAAGGCAGTCCTTTTCCAGCCTGTCCACCGTATCTTGAGGCAGAATTGGTTCCAGCGAGGCGTAGTTGATGGGTGTTGCAGTGCCGATGGTTCCCAGAACATCCCTTGTAAAGAGAAAAATGTATGTTGTGGAAATACAATAAAATATAGAAGATGTAGAGCACAGTACTGTCTAGTGCTTATATACCGGTTGTAGATGTTGTAGAACCAGTCCAACAGCGAGTAGACGTCAGTAATCTGCAGTGGGCCACTGGTAATGGTTTTCAGACGTTTGGCCACAGCTCTATGGTAACTTTCCACATACACCTGGAAAGCAGCGAACTCCTCCGGGTAAATGGACACGGCATTCCTCCTTGCTGCATCCAGGTCATCCACCATCCGACACCTCAGGCGCTCCAGGTAGGAGGACAGCTGGCCCGCCTGAGTGTCCACCTGGTATGGAAGACTCCAGTCGGCGGCCTCTGCCACTGCTTCCCTCCACTTCATCTTAAGTTGCCGAGGACGGTGGCTGGGTTGGACCTGAGGAGCCGTATCCAGATGTTGCACTGGTTTGGTTTCCTCTCGGAGAGCCCAGGCAGCATCAGCGTGCTCCTCCTGTTGAATCACCAGCACCACAAGCCCAAGGTTGGGCCCAGCGCTGGGTTGACGGAGAGACTCGCGCACAACATCCCACATCTCCTTCATCAAGGCCTCATAGAGGAGCTCGACATCCTTGGCTTTCCTTCGGCTTGAATCCAGAGTTGCATTAGAGCTCAGGGAGTCATCCAAGGATGAACACGACAGGGGAACGATGCCGGGATGGCTGGAGGGGCTGAGCGTGGGCGTCAGGGTGGGACTGGTTGGGGTTGGCAGGACAGACAACAGCTCACACTCTCGCTCTAGCTCCTGAATATGTGTGTCGGCCAGGAGCAGGTCCCGGTGGTTGACTAACTGTAGGATCTCCAGTACTGTTGAGAGCAAATCGTAGACCAAATTGGTTGGAATAGTTGTAAACATATAGCACATATATGGATGCTTCCAAGAGAACATACTTTGGTGTGTAAAAGTGTTTGCCCCCATTCCTGATTTCCTATTTTGTTGCATGTTTATCATTCAGATCATCAAACTAATTAAAATAATAGTCAGTGACAACACAACTGAACACAAAACGCCATTTTGAAATTAAACGTTGTGTTATTAAGGGAGAAAACAATCCAAACATACATGGCCTCGTGTGAAAAGTGATTGGCCCCCGTTAAAAATATTTAATAGAGATTAATGGAGATCTATCAGTCTGGAAAATGTCATCAAACCATTTCTAAAGCTTAGGGACTCCAGCAAATCACAGTGAGAGCCAAAAATGGTGAACCTTCCCAGGAGCTTACTACCCCAAGAGCACAGCAACGACTCATCCAAGCGGTCACAAAAGACTCTTCCACAGTATCCAAAGAACTGCAGACCTCACTTGGCTCAGTTAAAGTCAGTGTTCACTCCACCATAAGAAAGACAGTGGGGGGGAGGGGAAAACAAGACTAAAACCACTGCTGAACAAAAGAACAAGGTTTGTCTCAATTTTGCCAGAAAACATCTTGATGATCCCCAAGACCTTACACAAAATACTCTGTGGTCTGACATGACAAAAGTTAAACTTTTTGGAAGGTGTGTGTCCTATTACATCTGGCGTAAAAGTAACGTCGCATTAAAAAAAAAAAGAAGAAGATCATACCACCAGTAGAAGATGGTGGTGGTAATGTAATGGTCTTGGGCTGTTTTTCTTCTTCAGGATCTGGAAGACTTGCTGTGATAAATGAAAAAAATGAATTGTACTGTCAACCAAAAAGTCCTGAAGGAGAATGTCCGGCCATCTGTTGGTGACGTCAAGTTAAAACCAACTTGGGTTCTGCAGCAGAACATTGATCCATAACACACAGCAAATCCACCTCTGAACCGCTGAAGACTTTGGAGTGGCCTAGTCAAAGTCCTGACCTGAATCCTATTGAGATGCTGTGGCATGACCTTAAAAAGGCGCTTTGTGTTGGAAAAGCCTCCAATCTGACTGAATGACAACAATTCTGCAAAGATGAGTGGGCCAAGAGACTCATTGCAAGTTATGGCAAACCCTTGACTGCAGTTGTTGCTGCTAAGGGTAAGGGTAATGGTAATGGTTAAGGGTGGCCCAAACACTTTTTACACACAGGGCCATGTAGCTTTGGATTTTTTCACCCTTAATAATAAAACGTTTCATTGAAAACTCCATTTTGTGTTGTCGTCATCGGAGCATCCCTAATCAGATATAATCTAGTATGGAAAAATATGAGGGGCTAATTAAGTAAATGTGATTGTGAGGGCTCAAAAATGGGCTATTTTTGGCTTGTTCTGCCCATGAAAAACACGGATTCCCACGGAGTCAATACACAGAAATGTGAGGATCGAAGGGTAGAGAAGGAAATGCCTGCATTTCCGGATTTGACAAGTCTCTTGTTGGTTGAACCAAATCAATAAGAGTTATGGGGAACTCTCTCTCTTCCCAGTAGACTGCCAGTAGCCATTTTTGGGTGCCACAGAAAATGCAATGACAAAATGGAAAAGGAATATGACTACATTGGTATACTGTTTTATTGATTGTCTTTACTCCTGTGATTCCATAAAAATGGGGGTAGTGACGTGTGGTACCACGGATTTAGTTTCCGATTCGATACGGAGTAGAATTCAGGCTAGTAATGGCAATACCGATCCGATACCGTTACTTTGAAAATTCACCCAATGTCTATTTCATATCATAGCATAAAGAATTCAATACATTTAATTCATTCCTTCATTCATTTTCTATACCGCTTACCCTTATTAGGGTTGCGAGTATGCTGGAGTCTATCCCAGCTGACTTTTAAACAATAGACCTTTCAATTAACCATTAAAATAAACACGTTGTTATTAAGAACTTTTAAGTTGAGTTGCAATTCACACATGGCTTTGTTTACGATCGCTTTAGAAAAAAACGACAATAAATGCCCAAGGTATTGTAAGTAGCGATGTTTAGCGTCTTCTAAAGATGATGCACGAGAAAACAGTTTGCCCACAGTTTCCTGCAGAAGAGGATGTGGATTACTGGAAACAGGTGCTGTGGCGAACCAGTTGAGAAGTTAAGGACAAGCGTGTGTCGTCTACAGACAGGCATGGTGGTGGGAGTTTGAGCTTACACCAAAAAAGGTATATTCCTAATTAGTAATAATAATTCTTCCTTGTACACTACCTGAGAGAGGCTCTCTGGTTTTGACCACCGGCTCCTCCTCTTCTGCTTCCTCCTCAGTCTCCTGGGAGGCCTTGTCGGACATGGATTCCCTCTTCAGCTTGCCCAGACTGACCATCCTGAGGAAGGAGGGCCGCCTGAAGGCCTCCGCCTCGCTGTCAGCGTTCAGGTCGCCGCAGGGCAGGCTTTCTCTGCGCTCCTCCTTACGACGGCCTGTAATGCTACAATAAAAAAAAAACAAATGAACGCCGCTGGAGGGATGAAGGAGGCGCTGCATTAAAAGTATGTAAAGTATTTCTAACAGTTTCAGTTAAAAATAGTTCCATAAGGAAGCGCAGTCAGTATACAACATGTGATTTAAATATAGTTCCTCTAATCAACAGCATGTTACATAAGAGTGCAGGATACAAGCAGATGGTTTAGCGCTCATTTGAGCTAAGAGGAAAATTTGGCAAGATATACCACAGGTCATGTGCAAAAATATTGGCAGGTCAATATTTTTAGGTTGATTTGGTTGTATTCCTTATAGGCACCGCCAAAAACATTGGCATCTTTGGCATGCTGATATTTTTGGTTATGACTGTAAAAGACATGTTTGATGTTCCGTCCATTTTCTATGCTGCTTGTCCTCACTGGGGTTGTCAGGGTGTGCTGGAGCCTATCCCAGCTGACTTTGGGCGAGAGGCGGGGTACACCCTGCCTGGACTGGTCGCCCTAGTCAATTGCAGATGTTTTTCTTTATAATAATCATTGCATTATATTGATGACATTACATACATATATTACATACAGTAGAGACATGGTGTGTGTGGGGGTTAGTGTACAAGACCCCCCCAATAGAAAACATGCAAACAATGGATGCACCTACATTTCTGATACCCTAAACCATACAATATTGTTGCCAGGGATATTAAAGTCAGTGTAATGCATGAGTACAGTAAACAATATTGTACACCACAGCTTGTGACAGTGAAAAACAGTTTGATATGAATTAATATATGCAACAATGCCCTCTGCTGGATTCATAGCTTGTGCAAGAACTACAAAAAGTCTGATAGCTATATTTTCCTAGCTTGTTTTGTATGAAATTTTATTTTTTTAATATAGCAAAAACAGTTGACTAATATTTCTCACAATATTAGAGCATTAGAATTGGTAAATGGCAAAAAATAAAAATAAAATAAGCCTGACTGCCATGATCCTGGGATAGTCACATGACAACCACTCCAAAATGTTTTATAGGTGCTTTTATATGAATTAATTGACGCAATAGAGTAAGAACCATTACATTGCATTACATTGATTTAAATTGAGTTATCGTGGCAAAAATAAGCTTTGAGAAATGAGCTAGCTTTAGTGACAGGCAGTCATTTTGGGGAAGCTACATCCTGGCATAGTCACATGACAACATCTCCAAAATGTTTTGCAGCTGGTTTTATATAAATTAATTGAATAAATACAGTAAGAATCCTTGAATTGAAATATCTGGCACTTTATTAAAGCACTAGAATCATTAAATTGATTTTGTATTGAGTTATAGTGGCAAAAATTAGTATTGAGAAATAAGCTAGCTTACCTGACAGGCAGCCATTTTGGGGAAGCTACATCCTGGCATAGTCACATGACAACCACTCGGGAATGTTTTGCAGCTGGTTTTATATAAATTAATTAAAGAAATAGAGTAAGAACCGTTGAATTGTAATATCTGGCACTTTACTAAAGCACTAGAATCATTAAATTGATTTAAGTTGAGTTATAGTGGCAAAAATTAGCATTGAGAAATGAGCTAGCTTACCTGACAGGCAGCCATTTTGGGGAAGCTACATCCCTACATTTACTTTCCCATAATATTTTCAACTTACCGTCATAACAGCAATTTTTTGTTCCGTTTGTTTCCTCATAATTACATGAGATTTTTTTTAACATCATAATTTTTCTTTGATATTAAACAATGTTCTTTTTCTTTAAAAGTTTCTTGTAAAATGAGAAAAAAATAATGACTTTTAATATTTTGACCTTATTCTGTAAAATGACGACCTTTTTTCTCTTAATATTTTTCCTTTATTTGTGCAAAATTACAGCTGTTTTTTTTCCACTTTTGCTGAGTTTTTTCCCAACTATTTAAACTTTTTTCTTGTAATTGTTAGTGTCCTGGTTATGACTTTTTCCCATAATATTTTCCCTATATTCTTGTAAACGTATAACTTTTTTCAACTTTATTTGTTGTTTTGTTTGTTTCTCATAATATAATGACTTAAGTATTTTTTCTTTACTTATTTCCGCTTTATGCTACTGAAATTACACAATTTTACACAAACGAATTCCTTTTCTTACAAGATTTCGTTTTTCTCTTAATTTTTGACTTTACTCTTGAAAAATAACTACTGATTTATCCATTTTTGGTGCTTTTTTTTCTTGTTGCACTGGGCCAGTAAAAAAACAGCCACAGGCCACAAATGCCCCCTCCCAGGCCAACATTTGGACATTTGGATAGAATTGAATCCCACCCGTGCTCACCGTAATAGAGTCATAATTCCTTCAGAGCTCCTGCACAGTCCTTTCCTTCTTTCCCTCTCCGTTGGGAGCGTGTTGGAGTCTCCAGGGATGTAGTGGAGAGAATTGTTCCCCCATACGCTCCGTCCAGATTTGCGCAGCCCCTTCCCTAATTTTCCCAGGGTTTTCAGCGGCGACACGCCACAAATCCTCTCCAGGGTGCCCCTGAGTGGCTTCCCTTTATGATTTCCTGCACCATGTCTCTCGGCGTTCAGCTCATTTTCCTCCTCTTCTCCATCACGGGGGGAACTGTAGTGAAGGTTACCCCTGACCTCCCCCATGATGAGGCCCATGTCACCCTCGCTCCTCTCATCTTCATCCAGGTCCACATCTTCAAAGGGGTTGAGGTTCTTGTTCTGATCCTTCAGGTCGTTCAGATTATTCAAATCCTTGAGGTCCAGGTCAACCCGGGGTAGAATCAGCTCGCCGTTCGCTCTGGGGAACTCATGGCAGCTCTTCGACCGACCTGGGAGCTTCTTCAGAATGGGCATGGTTGCACTGGAGATTTAAACTGGTGAGCAGAAACAACTTGTGATTATTCTAATCACCACAACTATGCTGCCTCTAAAAAAAAAAAAAAAAGCATGTCATGGTTTTTTTGTTTTACTTGATGGATTATTTCCAGTCTTTCTGTTTGTTTTGAAGTCCCCCATCAACTGTAATTTCCCCTGAAGAACGGAAGAAAGACCATTGGAAGTTTCTTTGACGCACAACAAGACAATGGGAAGCCTAGCAATAATAGTTAGGGATGTCAAAAATAGCACGTTAACGGCGGTAGCTAATTTATTTCATTATTTATGTGTACATTTTTAGCGTCAAGCCACACCTCTCTGTTACGACAGCAAACGGAAGCTTCGTGTAGCGCCCCCACGCAGTCACAAAGAGTCTGCCACTTTTTAATAACCTGAATCTGACCTGAACACATCAACAGCAGCGCAATTCCGACACCTCCAACCCCTCACTGTCATAAGATCCCCGCCAGGTGCATTCACTGACACTCTGTAAATCACAGTAATGTCTTCATTATGTGTGTATGTGGGGTCTACATAAACAGAAAGACAAAAAAAACCAACAACAATATTATCATCACTAACTATGACTTTACAACACATTGCACAACTCTTATGCTGCAGGGACTCTAGCAAGCTAACCGGTTAGCCCCGAATGTACTTCTTCTAAACTTAAGAAGCCAAAGACGTACCACTTCCACACAGAATGGGAGGAAAACTTTTTTCCCCACTCTTGTCGTACCGTGGCTGACTTTATGACTTCATGCAGTGTTAGGGTGATGTAATTTAAGGCAATGTCTCGATGTTTTGCGTCACTACTGCCGCCTAGTGACCAAAATACTACATCACATTTGTATTTTAATATGTTTTTACTTAATATTAGAACAGGAAACAGCCATTATTTAGTAATTATTTCATTCTGAAAAACCGTGATATAGCGATGGAGAGATAATGGAACCGCAATGTGGCGAGAGACGACTATAATACGCGTACACGGGAAACAAATTACTCAATATCATCAAAATCATTCAATGTGCATTTAGCACCAGCTTTTCTTTTTCCTTTCACTCCTTCTGTCAGGACAAACCTTTTTTTTTTTTTAAGAAATGCCTAAATAGGTTCATTAGGCACAGACACCTTTCACTTTTGCATATATTGTACTAATATTGCAATATTTCAGTTGCCATTCACAATAAGGCGCCACTTTGATACATTGTGTACATTTAAAGCCCAGTCGGTGCTGGTTGTGTGCTATCTGATAAGTGCTATCTGAACAAAGCTTAGCTTGTTGTTATCGGCGACAAACAAAATTAGTGTTTTGTAGTAATATATTTCATTAATAATTACAATATGTCGAGAGCCAATGTAAAAAAACAAAAACAAATGGGCTCCTGGTCGGCACTTTGGACACTTCTGTTGCGTGCATTTTTATTTCTTTAAACGCATTCTACCCATATATTTTGCTGGCTTGAGTAAAGTGCACGCCTCAACTAATTTTTTTTTAAAAACAAATCTGACTCAGTGACATAATCTAGTAGCGACAGTACCTGCTTCACGGGAAAGGCAACCAATCAGCAAAAACCCAAATAAACAGACGGAAAACAGGTGCCTTACCTGGGAAGAAAATCCTTGCCGTGTTTTCAGTGCAGTGTCATCCCGGAGTGCGCAGGCTGTGCAATAAATAAAAAAAAAAACAAGTGTGTGTGACTGACGAGTGCGTCTGAAAGTGCTCATGGACTCAAGAGAGCAATGTGGCCGCCTGCGGTTTCCTGACGAGCGCTATTGTGGTGGAAGGTGATACGTTTTCCTGAGGAAAGGCCTGCTGTCCCGTCCCTTCTACCCCTCCTACACTAGAAAATCTTCAGCGCCCCCGCCCCCATCCCAGCCGCCCCACTTGCACCCTGGGGAACATTCCAGGTACACTAATTACATGAATGCACATTAACAGTATCCCGTGCGCAGCATTGTGATTATTATCGCGTGCGCACACCCTTGTTAGCGCACACAAGCGTGCCTTTCATCCCTTTTGAAAAGGATGAAGCGACGACCTTGAGTCCAAATTCCGTTCACGCACCAGCATTGGTGTATTCTTCCTCAGCGGAAGAGTTTAGGGCGACGTGTCCGAATGGGGGGAAAATGATGATAAACATTGGGGTCGCTGCCATGTTGTTTGTGACACAGCCAAGGTCACTTTTGACATGGCAGGGCTCTAATGTCACACAAAGGGAAATAAAGTGGTTAGGTGTGTGCGTGTGCGTGAGTAAATACTTATACTGTGCAACTTTCATGAAGAGGTCAAGTCATATGACCGACTCTCAGTCCCTTTCTTTCCTAGTAACGCGTTCCAGTTTTCACCGCGGCTCCTCTCCGCCCCCTAGTGTACAGTCTGAAAAGTGTACAACAACAAAAAACAACAATTAAGCCTGTTCTTTGTGGAATATACAGTAGCATCATCCTTAATGTCATTATTTGGTTCATATGGAAAACAGGCAACAGACTTTAAGAAGAAAACGTATATGAAAAACAGGGCTGTCGAATAAGCGGCGTAGAAAATGGATGGAGGGAAAATAGCAGTTCGCTTATTAACGCATGCGCATTATGTCGAGCCACGTCTCTGTTCCGACTGCAGACGGCAGCTTAGCGTAGCGTCCCCGCGCCGTCACAGAGTATTTTTAATAACTTTTTAATAACTTTATTCTGACCTGAACGCGCCCACTGCAGTGAAATTGCAATACCTCCGACTCACAAACACGTCTCGGCTAGTTCTCCTCGGAACCACACTTCCTCGTTGTCACTGGACCAGCGCGAGGTGCGTTGACTGACCCTCCGAAAACCACAAGGATGTATTTATTATGCGTGTATGTGTTGTCTAAATGAACAGAAAGACAAAGAAACACAACAAGTGGCTATTAGTCTCACTTACTAACACGACTCTTACTGCGGAAGTACAATTTGCTGCATTTAAGTATGCTGGAAAATACATCTACACTCAAAACATGACTGAAAGCTGAAATTATGTGTTGTCGTTGAACGCAACCCTTCTTGGCTGATAATAAAAACTGTGATTCAAATGTTGTGCTACTGTTAGCGTCGGCAAATTGCTAACGCTGTCAACACATACAACCGTTTTTTCGGGCTACATAAAAATGCACGAAATTTCGAGATTAAAAGTCGCAATTTTACGAGAAAAAAGTAGTAATTTTCCACTTGCTTCAGGCAATCTTTTATTATTCATTAGCACGGGTTAGCATAATCTAACGGTATGCTAAAGGACCCCGCCGCGTCCACACAAGGCGCCTCCTTTCATAGCTGTCTCACACAATGCCGGTACCATCAAGTTACGACTTTCATTCTAGTAATGTTACGACTTTACTCTCGTAATGCTATGAGCTTTTTCTCATAAATGTACGACTTTATTGTTGTAAATGACTTTTTTAAATTTGTTTATTTATTTATTTTATATGAATAAATGACTTTATTCTAAAAATCTCAGATTATTTTAATACTCTGTCATAACAGGCATTGCCTGAGACAAAAGAAAGACAGTGGAATGGTGTTACCCTTGGCCATGGTCTAAGGTAATAATGCAAGTTTTATTCTCATAAAATTAGAACCTTTTTTTATCATGAAATTACGCCTTTTTTCTCGTAATATTATGACTGTTATTCATGATTGATTAATCATGATTAAATACTAGAAAACTGTGATTAATTTTGTAACATTATTTAACTATTTTACAGCACTTCTAATAATATATAATTAATAATGAATATGAATGTATTTGTTTGTATGCTAAGAGCCAATAAAAAAAGAGTAAGAGTTTGAAGAGAGTGAAGCATTATTTAATTTTGAGTAAAGTTCTTTGTTAGCATTAATAGTTCCAGCTTGTATCCCCGTTCCTCATCTCTACTGAACAATGACCTTGTGACAATGACCTCTCCACTTGTGTTTCCAAACGGGAGACTTCAACAACAAAGAGGGTTTTCAAGCTCTGCCTACTCCTTGGCACTATTGCTCGCCATGACTACAGCTAGTCAAACGCCGGTCTGCGCTGCAGACCCGTAACGCCATTCATTCATTCATTTCTGTACCGCTTATCCTCATTAGGGTCACGGGGATGCTGGAGCCTATCCCAGCAGACTTTGGGCGAGAGGCGGGGTACACCCTGGACTGGTTACCAGTCAATCGCAGGGCACATATCGACAAACAAACATTCACACTCACATTCATACCTATGGACAATTTTGTGTCGCCAATTAACCTAACATGCATGTTTTTGGAATGTGGGAGGAAACCGGAGTACCCCCGCACACGCACGGGGAGAACATGCAAACTCTACACAGAGATGCCCAACGGAGATTTGAACCCAGGTCTTTCAGATCTGACTGTGTGGCCAATGTGCTAACCACTCAGCCACCGTGCCCGTAACGCCATACAGGAAATAACCTGTTTATGTCTTTTTATATGCAGCATTCCAGACCTCACCCACAGAAACAGAAACACGTGACACACAACACAACCTACCCGCAGCACCATGCGGCCATGAAAATAAACATCTGCACGCTACACACATGCTAAAATTACACGCTTTTCTTCCCACCGCAAGGCATGCTGGTTAAGTAGGGACCACGTGACAGCATCTTAGGAAGTGGAGTCTTTGATAGGGACGCAGAAGAAAGCTTTCTAACAAAGTTGTGAAGAAAAGTGATATTTTCTTAAAAGTGATATTTGAAACAAACGACAGGAGCCGGCTTGCATCCTTGGGAGCCAATTGGGAGCCGATTCACTTTTTTCTCGTCCTTTTGGTTAATTTTTTTGTTAAAGGCAAAGGTCATCAGTCAAGATGTCTGGCAGCGTTTTTGCGACCACACTGAGCAAAGGAAGGGAGGGTTTAACACGCGCCGTGGTGCTCTCGCTCTTTCATTATTTGTTATTCTATTTTTAAAATTTAAGATTATAATATATTAAAATCATATAGTAATTGGTATAAATAATTGCAATAATTAACATGATAAAGATCATTATTCATTCATTGTACACACAATACACATGTCTTGGTAATATATTCATTTAGATAGATAGATACTTAATTAATCTCCAAGAGAAATGTACGTTTCATGCAGCTCTCTGCAAATAATAAACATGAGACAACACCGATCCAAAAGAACCGTCTCTCTAAAAAGAGCCGAAATTTCCATTCCGTGGTCATTGGTTAAATAACGGTTTTGTGTGTGTGTTTTCCAGAAAAAAAAAAAGGTAAAAGTGATGTTCAGTTATCCATTTTCAATTATTTTTGCATCATTTCCTGCACGTAGCACTAAAACTGTTGTCTATAAAATGTGTGTTAACATTTTTAGGTGCCTGGAACGGATTATTTGGCTTTACATTATTTTGTATAGGAAAATTTGCTTTGGTTAGAGTCCGTTTTGGTTTGAGTTGGACCTTCTGGAACAGGATTAATGAGGTTAACCAGGGCACCACTGTATTTGTATGATTTTGTATCGTTTACAAACAACCCATGGATTACATTCAGTTCCTGGCCGCGAAAACATAAACAAGGCACAAATAGTGTGCAATATGATATCTTTATTAGCAATGCAGTGCTGTTTAGATATACATGTGTAGAAGTGACAAGTGAAATGTCATGGAATGAGATTCATTATGTGGGCGATCAACCAGGATTCGTGGGCGTGTGGGAGTAATGAGTTAGTTACTGTAACTAATTACTCTTTCCAAGGAATGGATGAGGACAAGCGGTATAGAAAATGAATGAATGAATGGCCCAACAATGACAATCCTACCAGCCTGCTTGAATCTGTGCTTGAATCTGTGACAGGAAATAACGCGGTGGCGGGGATGTGAAATGGTTACATGCTCAGTGAAGAAAACACGCCAGTTTACACATGACAAGGAAAATACCTGAAAAAACCTGAAGTACATGCCCACCCAGCAAAAATTAGTTGAAAAGTCATCATTACCACCCGTCGAAACAACAGTTAGATTTGGTTGTAAAGTGAAAGGTAAAAAGACGTCTCCAGAAAGATGTCCCTTTCCTGTCTAAATTTGAAAAGCGTCTAGGTTTGGGCTAAATCAAGGCAATGACGGACTGACCGGGTTTAGCCCCAAAAAGCAACTTTCAAATGACATCTAGCGTTGGGTGGGGGACCGTTGAAAATTTGGGGTGGTCATCAGAAGGTCTGGTTCTGGCCTGGGGTGTGGTGGACGTGGTGCGGGTTGTTGAAGTGATAAGGCTCGTGGCGGTGGTGGCTGTGGCAGATGACCGGATGCTCCATGCCTTCACTCTGGAGTTCTTCCTGCTTGTGGACTCCTTCTAGCTTCTCCATCAGCTCTCGGATGAAAGCCTGAGGACGAAGACCCAAAGCCACATCAGTTGGCGATTACGTAGTACTCATTTGGATTGTATGCAACGTTGCACCTTTTGCTTTAGGGACTTCAGCTTTCCATTCTGGGAATGGCCAAATTACAAAAATCCGCATATACACTAATTTCCAGTGTATAAGCGGATTCTTTTTGTCTTAAACAAGCACCAATATGAGTGTTGAATGAAAAAACTAACTACTGCTTCCCATGATGCATTGCTTCCCAGCAAAGCTGCCGTTCATTCAGCAGTTCCCTCAGCTGCAATGTGTTGGGCTCCCTCCAGTGGACACGGGCCGTCATTGCAGCTGAGTGGGAAGCAATGCATGATGGGAAGTAGTTAAGATTGTTATTTTTTTAATTCTACACTCGTATGGTTAAAGAAAGAGCTACCTGTTCCTCGCGGACTCGTGCGCACCACAATTTGCCATTTTATGACGTGGAGGTGAGAGGCTTATAGGTTTTTTGACTTTTCTCTTTAAATTTAGTGGGTGTGGCTTAAACATTGGTGCATGTAATACACCAGAAATGGAAGTAATTGATACGCCCACAAAAATGTCTATTGTTGATGGCCCTGCCAGCTTGACGTTGATGTTCGATTATGGATTAGTATTTGCAATAAAAGCGTAATGCTTCAATATGCACACACACTTTTTAAACGCATGTGAAAGTACTAAAGTTCCCACCACTAATGATGGATAAGGTTTAAGCAAACAAAAAATAAAAAACAACAAAAGTGTTACCTCTGTGTCTTTATTACAGGTTTGAAGAAGCTCCTGTGGAAAAAAATGGCACATTTGAGAAATCGTTAGCAATAGCTGGCCAGAACTGGTCCAAAGTAAACTGTTGCTGCTGATGGGGGTGTTATACAACTTCATGTAAAAAAATCAGAACTATCTCTTTAATATTTTAACCCTCTTTCACCACAAAACATCCGACATATTGGTTATGTTTATGTCATGTGTATACACCCTTTGTAAATATGGTACAAAAATAATGTTAACAGTCATAAACTAGAAGAGGCCATTTGTGTAGAAATTGCGTGTGAATGCTGAACAGAGCTGAAGCTGAGTTGAAATGCTGCAAGGAAAATGTCAAATTGTGGGAATTTTTGTCAGGTGGAAAACTGAACTCAGTGTTTTGATGCTTGAATGCATTGAGAAAGTTTTTTGGCACGAACATTTAGCATTCTGGATTGACATTTGGATTAGCATTTTTGGAACACGTCACTACATAACCATCATGTCTCCGGTGAGCTGAACATTTTGATGTTGGAATGGTCCAAATTGGTCAAAAAGTTTTGGTGCCGAACGACACGAATGCTTTTCAGCTTCCATGCAACAAACCACAAGTAGCTCTTGGCTGCTTTCTTTCGGTCCAAGTCGCTTTTGTAAAGTAAAAGAACCTTGCTTTACTTCATAGTTACCTAGAGCTTGAAAGTGCTGTGTGGAGCAATTCCATGGAAAGACCAACATTACGTGTTACCTGCATCTTGTTGACGCGCTCCCTATCGCTCGGGAGGTCGATTAGGTCATCAATATTCACCTCCTCTGGCATATCTCCTTCCTGAAGTCAATACACACAGTTCAAAGGTCAGCAATGGTAACGCTGTCAAAATATACTGCATAGATACCAGTGGCGGCCGCGGGTCATTCAAGGAGGGAAAGCTCGTTTTTTCAAGCCAATATCATCAATGTGTGTGTACGTTCCACACCCCGGTCCTAGTCCTTTTTACCAAAGACACAAACATCGCCGGGGATCAGCCAAGTCTCCGGATCAGTTCAGAACAGCGGAATGAAAAACTTGGAAAATGCTCGGGTGGAGGTTTATACTTGAATATTGCTGATTTGCTCATTTCACTGTCAGTCAAAAAGAGATTCCACCTCAGACAGATCATCCAATCATTTGGTTTTGACTACAATCCTCTCCCCCCCCCCCCCCCCCCCCCCCCCCCCCGCTTTTCTACAATATTGGGCGTAGCAAACTGTTTTTTTAAAAAACATGACTTAAAATGGTTTACTTTCTGTCATATTTTATTGAGTGCGACTGGTAAATAACACACCATGGGGCCAAAAGAAGTTGCGAGTGCCAGCGATTTGATAAAGACGGTGAGAAACACTAAATCCAAAAGAAAACTCACCGCAAAGTACAAAGATGGCGTTCGTGTGGCTGTTCTTGCCGATGTACGGGAAGTACGCATTAACAAATCTCACTGGTATCATTTATCACTTAAGACAAGATGAACGACGTCAGAGTTGCCACAGAACAGAGTGAGTCATGTCTTGTTTGCGTATTGTATTCTAAACACTATTCCACCATAGCGACAAGCCAGCAAAGCATTATGCATGTTATATATAAAGGATTAGGATTAGGATAGCGCCCAGACGCCTCCCCGGTGAGGTGTTCAGGGCACGTCCAACCGGTCTCAGGCTTCAGAGAAGACCCAAGACACGTTGAAGAGACTATGTCTCGCAACTGGCCTGGGAAAGTGTCGAGATGGAGGGGGCAGTCAGGGCTTCCCTCCTCAGGCTCTTGCCCCCGAGACCTGACCCTGGATAAGCGGAAGAAGAGGGATGGATGGACCCAAGCGGGTTCCACTGTAAAATTCTTCAGCGATGTTTGTCCTCATATGTTTTTGTTTGTCTTTTTTTAATCTGACAAGACTTGCTGGTTGGCTCACTGAAACAGAAGTTACATGCAAGCCTATGAGGCTCTCATCCAATGCTCGGACTGTACATTTGAATTTTTGTTTCTCTCTGCAAGGCTGAATGCCAACACTGTTGTTTTGGCACGAATTTGCCACAGAGGCCTGCTCTCTTTGAACAATTGGCTATTGTAAGGGGGGGGGGGGGTCTCATCCAAGCAACCACACAGTGGGTTCCATTATCCCAAGGCTGCCTTTCCAACAACATTTATAGGCCCGTTCTGTTTTTTTATCCCTTACTCTCTGGATCCAGGCCACAAGCCCAATCTGAAGACTTTGGATTTTGGATTTCTACCTTCCTGCGTGATCCAACTGGCGCCGATCAGCCAGATGTATGCTGTTTATCTCTTACGACGCTTCCTTCCGCTCGCTTATTTTCTCACCAGTTCCAGACTGCCCATGTAAGGAAATTTGTCCCGAGACAGATACCCATCTCAAAGAAGCGGACAGGACGCTTGGCCTTGTAAGGAGATGCAGAGCGGTCCACTGTCAAATATTAGGGGGCAGATAGTATCAGTATCAGATCGATACTGGTGTAACCAGATCAATATTTCACAGTTTTGATTATGTGTTATGATCTGTTGTTCTCATGAAGTTTTATAATGATATAATGTTTACAAACTCAGGGATTACTAACATGATTAGATTGATATTTTGGTAGGGTTTCTCCCCGTGTCTTGATATCGTTGTCTTTCAATGATATTGTCCTTCATTTTTCTATGGCGCATTTTCTATGCCGCTTATCCTCGTTTGAATCGTTCACAAATAACTGTGTTGATAAAACATATTTTTTACATACATACATTTTTACACACACTGTATTACGGGCTTTTTTATTTTTTTACGCATTATGGACTTCTTACATATTATTTTAATTTGTACATATGATGGACTATATACTATATATATATATATATATATATATATATTGTACATGTTATTGACTTTTTACATAATATGGACTTTTACAGTATATATATATATGTATGTTTTCATTTATTTATTTATACACGTTATTGACTTTTTACTATTTATTTGACTTTTTATGGAAATTTTACATATTATTTTGATTCTTACATATTATAGACTTTTTACATATTTTTTTTAATTTTTACGTATTATGGACTTTTTATGTATTATGTTTTATTTTTACATATTATGGACTTTTTACATATTATTTTGATTCTTACATGTTATGGACTTTTTACATATTATTTTTTTAATTTTTGTGTATGATGGACTTTTAATTTATTTTGTTTTATTTGTACATATTACGGACTTCATACATATTATTTAAATTTTTACATATTATAGTCTTTTTACATATTATTTTTGCGTATTATGGACTTTTTATATATTAATGAGGATAAGCGGCATAGAAAATAAATGAACGAATGAATGTTTTATTTGTACATATTATGGACTTTATACATATTATTTTAATTTTTACATATTATGGACTTTTTACATATAACTTTTTTTTCATATTATGGACTTTGAAAAAATTACTATGATTTTTAAATATGATTGACCTTTTACATGTTATTTTGGTTATTATTGTAATCAATAAACTAAACACAAAATCATTCAATGATCTTGAAGAATTTTGAGTCAAACGTATCGGTATCAGCAATGGTATCGGTATACAGGTATCACATCCATACCCAAAATTTCCAGTATCGCCCCCCCATAAAAGTGATGCCTCGTAGCGTATAGTTAAACAGAGCTGAATTATAGGAGGAATAAGTGATAAAACAGATTTTTTTGGCTCAATGCTTCCGTGATGACGTTTCATTAAAAAAACATCACCATTTCGGTTGAAATCAAACATTTGACCTGTCCAGTTCTGGCTGTCCTCCGACCCACCTGACCAGCGTAGAGCACGTCCAGTCTGTCGTCGATCCACTTCTCCAGGTCCAGCCGCCTCTGCAGCTCCTTCCGGTTGTATTTCACCGTGACCCGGGCGTGTCTCTTGGGTGCGTGGCTGTCGTGTTCCTGAAATGATCCATCGTCTGATCCGTGAACGTCGGCGCATTCCCCGAGTGTCGTCCCTGTCCGGTCTGCTGCCATGGCTAATCTGGACTGGTCTGACTGGTTTGTCCCCCTTTTTTCTTTTTTTTACAAGCACAAGTGGAGACGACTGGGAGGCGACAGGCACAGACAGCGTAGAGGCCGGAGCTTTTTCCATCCCATAATGTGTACACTGTTTGTAAGTCCTCTTATAACGTATATATTGTGTATGTAAATCCTTATCCCGACACGCCAACTTAACCTGAACAACAGACATGTCCACTTCATCATAGTAGGGGGGGATTCTAGGACGGGGTGTCCGACGGGGGTGGGTGGAGCTATCCAGACATCGACAGTATTGATGCCGATGGCAGTATCAGATCGGCACCGGTGTGATGAAATCAAAACACAGTAGGCTGTGGGGCTAACAAGAACTCATCATAGGAGGTTCAGGGGAACAGGAGTCCCGGTGAAAAAGCACGGTGATGCAAACAAGTACAAGCAAAAACGATGACAAACAAAACAAACAACAGGCCCAAGTTGGACTAAACGGCTCTCTGATTAGATATTGAAGCACTCCTATCTGTCTGCCTGTATATCTATCAACAAATAGACGCTTTTCCACCACACGTCTTTTTTGCCTTCCACGTCTTTTCAAGTCTTTCCTGCTGGGTGGGTGGGCATGCAGAACTAAACGACACCCGATACCGGAGCCTGGTGCACTCCTATCTATCTCTGTATCAACAAATTTAAGGCAAAGGCTAACAACCTCGTTGAATGATCACAAAAAATTCCAAGCCAAAAAGTCTTGGTATCGGTATTGGCAATACAGACAAAACCACACAACGCTAGACGACCATTTTAGGGCTGAATCGGGTCAGTCTTTAATTGTTTTGTTCTAGCCCAGCAGTGGACGTTGAGTTTAGTCGAACTGACGTGGTTCCAATATTCACATATAGCCCAAAAATAGACGCTTTTCCACCACACGTCTTTTTTGCCTTCCACGTCTTTTCAAGTCTTTCCTGCTGGGTGGGTGGGCATGCAGAACTAAACGACACCCGATACCGGAGCCTGGTGCACTCCTATCTATCTCTGTATCAACAAATTTAAGGCAAAGGCTAACAACCTCGTTGAATGATCACAAAAAATTCCAAGCCAAAAAGTCTTGGTATCGGTATCAGTATTGGCGATACTAGCTGGTTTTGGGTAGACACTAAATCACGCAGACACCGGCCCTAAAAATAAATCAATAAAACGAGAATACAGTCGAACTGCCAAAGAGTTCTCCTCTCGTCAGTGTTATTTTTTATTCCTCAACACCAAAAACACACAAAATGACCAACTTAAATAGCAACCACAACATCACACAAACTTTGGTATGAACATAAAAAAATGGCACAGGACGGAACTTTGGGATATTTTATCTCCCGCGGCCCAAAGTCTTCCCTCGGCATCGTATAAATATATTTCTGTAGAGCCATAAAAGTAGGTTTTCAAATAAATAAATAATATAAAGGATCAAAATGATGGTGCGCACAATAAGGAAAAAATGAGCAAAGGAAGATTGAAAAGGCAAAAAAAAAAAAAAACAAGACAGGAAATGATATTACAGATGATATCAAAATCTGGGAGGGGTTTTCCAACGCGGTTTGGTATTGTAAGTATTTGGTTTGAGTTGCAGGTCCTGTGAACTTCGAGTTGGTCTCTTTGGGTTACACGTGCCCCGTATATTCTGTGTGAATCATTTCTTGCTGCTGGTGGGGTTTTGCTCCTCCGGTCAGTGCATGAAGAAAGAGGAGCCACAAGTGCCGGTCTGTGCTTCCCCCGCCGAGCGCCGCTCATCTCAGCCCGGCCTCGTCCCGCCACATGAAGTCCTCTCTGGCCAGGCTGCTCTCCACCGGATTGTGCCGGTACCCCGGCCTCCCGTCCGGGCAGAGACTGAGCCGGGCCGTGCTGTTGCTGATCTTAAACAGGCCGTTGGGGCCGAGGAAGGAGTCCCGGTCGCTTCCTCCGAGGTTGTTTGCCGTCTCCAGGTCGTTGTAAACAGCGATGTCGCTCAGCTGCTTCCGTCCTTGCAGCCTCCTGCGCCTCCTCAAGACGGCCACGCCCGCCGCCAGCGCCACGACCAGCGCAACCAGAACGCAGGAGATGCTCAGCGTGGCCGAGGAGGGCCGGGAGGTTTGGCGCAGGGCGGGCTTAAAACTGGGCTGGAGCGTGAACTCACAGCTCGGGCCCATGAACCCTTTGGGGCACTGGCAAACGGGCCCGGTGAAGTGAGTGAAGCAAGTGCCGCCGTTCTGGCATGGGCGAGCGCCGCAGGCGTCCGAGCGCACGCTGCAGTTTTTGCCGGTGTACCCCAAGGTGCAGGAGCAGGTGTAGTCGTTCACGCCATCCTGGCACGTCCCGGCGTTCTGGCAAGGGGTGGAGGCGCAGTCGTCGATGTTGACTTGGCAGTTGGCGCCGGCGAAGCCCGCCTGGCAGCGGCAGAGGACGCTCTGGCCGAGGTCCAGGCACTCGCCGCCTGAAAGGCAAAAAACCAAATGCCATCTTGTGTCTCTCTCCCATAGTATGTGCATGTTTTTTAACAGAATACAGTAGACCCTTATCAGATGTCTGCTTTAAATTCTAAATCCTTCCAGAACAAAGGTTGATGGCGCTATCTGTAGGGGGAAAAGAGAGCTCACAAGCCCAGCTGCACATTTTGTACTCTACTCTATACTCATGTACATTTAAAATGTGTTTAACAACTCTGAGAGTTGTCTCTATTTTGTCCTTCTACCCCGCTCCGTTTGAAACACTTTCTTAAGTTTAGAACAAATACATTGGAGACTAACCAGTTAGCGTGCTAGCTTGATATATGGTATGATCAGGGTTGTTGATGGAAAATGTATAAAAGTTATCTCATGAAAATACATGTATGCTTAGAAATGTGTATACAATTGCAAGCGGGGGAGTACTGCTAGATCAGGGGTAGGGAAGCTATGGCTTGGGAGCCATGTGTGGCTCTTTTGATGACCACACATGGCCTTCAGACGTTTAACACCATAACATTTGCAGGATTTATTTTAATTGAGTTTTTTCTTAAAATATATGTAACATATGTTGCTTACAACAGGGGTGTTCAAAGTGCGGTCTGAGTGACTTATTGGCCCACGGCACATTCTAAAAATACAATTGAAGAAAAAACCTCGAGGAAAAAGGAAAAAAATCAGCAGTTATTTTACAGAATAAAAAAATTCATCTAACCAAGAAAAGGAAAAGGTTATACTATTAGGAGAATAAAGTCCAAATATTACAGGAATAAAGTTATAATTATGAGAAAATTTTAAAAAACTAAAATTCAAAAACAGCAGAAATTGCAAAAGAATTGCTGTCATTTTATGAGTAGAAAATCAAAATATTAAGAGAATTTTACAAGAATAAACATGTTATAAGTAAAAATAATGTCATTTTAGCAGTTATTTATTATTTTTTAAAATGTTGTTATATTATGGGAAACAAACAAAACAATATAAAGTTGTAATTTTTTGAATATTAGGTTGGGGGGCAAAAATGAACATAGGAATGAAGTTTTGTGGGGATAACGTCCTAATATTACAATTAAATATATCATTTTTGTTTTATAATGTGTAATGTTTTTGGTGACAATTTAAAGTAAAAAAAATGGCAGGAATCACAGTTGTAAAAATAACATTCCAAATATAAAACCTTTCAGCAATATTATATTCTAAAATTGTTGGTCTTGCTTAAAAATGCACAATTTTAGTTGTAATCACTGTTAAAAAAAATAGGAAATGGCTCTCATGGAATTACATTTGAAAATATGTGACTTCCATGGCTCTCTTAGCCTAAAAGGTTCCCGACCCCTGTGCTAGATCATTATCGGCACCACATTCCTTAACCCTGGTGGCTTCCAGACTAACTGACCAACTGCCAAACAACTCCTTATTTGGTTTGGACGATCATGTGACTTGTAGCCACCCTGTTGGAGTCAAGATAAAGGCACGGAGGGGAAGTAGCTCTTTGGAAGGGTTTGGTGTGCCGACCAACGCTTACTTCCTCTTTTGCAAAAGACAATATCTGACTCTAGGTTTGTGTTCTTTGTCTCCTTTCTTCCTGTTGATGTGCGTCCGGCCAGGGCGCGGATTCTGAAGTGTGTCCCAGGGGCCATTTGCGTAAATGTGAGTCATAATTATTAGACAAAGAATTTGAAATAAACAAAAACAGCAGAAATAATAACAATTCTGCAGTCATAATATTATCCATCCATCCATTTTCTATACCGCTTATCCTCATTAGGGTCGCTGGTATGCTGGAGTCTATCCCAGCTGACTGGTCTGGTCGCCAGTCAATCGCAGGTCATAATATTATTTAGGGAAAGTGTCATTTTTGTAGTATAGCAAAGAAAGTCGTAATAATATGAGAAACAAATAAAACAAAATAAATTGTAATTCTTGTTAAATTAAGTTGGGGGAAAAGTTTTAATATGGAAATAATACACAATATTAAGGGATTAAATTCATAATATTACATCTTTCAAAGTGGCCTTTGCATCCCTTCATTTTTCACTATGTGGCCCTCCTCGTAACGAGTTTGTACACCCGTGGTGTACATTGTTAAAAGTGAATGAATATTGTTATTTATAAATATAATAATAATATATAGTTTCATATTATTCTGATGACTCCATTTGATATTGGTTGTGTAATAACTTGATTTAACGAACAAAGCCATCTGCGAGACGAAAGAATCCGACTCTTTTTTGTGAGTCGAATCCTAGCAACGACTCCCATCAGGAGCTGCGCACAGCGCTTCTTCCCTCAAGCTGTAGTTCTGCTTATCATCCACAAGTGGTCGCCAACGTACCGTTTAAGCAGGGCCGATTGCTGCAGCGATCCAGCTTCTTCTCACAGTTGGAGCCGGTGTAGCTGGACGGGCAGCGGCAGGTGTAACCCCCCGCCATGGTCTCCACACACGTCCCGCCGTTGAAGCAGGGACCGTCCGCGCACGTCATGGCGATGATCTCACAGTTTTTACCGTAGAATCCTTGAGGGCATGTGCAGGAGTAGTCGTTTTCCAGGTCCTGAGAGCAAGCAAAATGTCCTTAGGACGTGGAATGCAGTGGACCCATATATCGATAGTGTCGATACCATGGGTAGTATCTGTATCAGGGGGCTCGATATGTTTTTTTACAAGTTGCTCACATTGCAGCTGCCGCCGTTCTTGCAGGGGTTGCTGTCGCACTCGTTGGTTTCCAGCTCACAGTTGGTGCCGCCAAAGCCCGGCCTGCAGGCGCACGTGTAGCTGCCCTGACCCGTGTTGGTGCAGGTGGCGCCGTTGGCACACGGCTTGTGGTTGGTGCAGTAGTTGAGGTCCTGGTCGCAGAAGAGGCCCCCCCAGCCCTCCTGACAGTTGCACTGCCACGGCTGGCCGCAGGTCCCGTGGAGGCAGCCTGGGTAGCGGACGCACTCCTTGCAGGAGGGGCCCTGCCAGCCCATGCGACATGTGCAGCCCCCGGGGGCCTCGCAGTAGCCGTGCCTCTCGCTGCAGTCTGCCGAGCAGATGGCTGACGGGGAGGAGAGAGGGGTTTGCGATTACAATGGCTGCGTCTTCACAGGCATCTTACACACACACACAGCCCACCCCTGTCTGACCCCCGCACCCCCCACAACAGACTTCACTGTTGGTTAAGTATTAAGCCAAGCAGCTGGTAGGCACACTGCTGGGGGAGTTGGGGAGGGGGGGGGCTTTCTTTTTATCTCCTGACTGCAGGCCTTGAAAAAAGTTGCATCAGTCTAAGGTCTTAAATTTCATTGTCACAGAGAACAAAACAAAAGGCACACCTGAGTAGGAGATCACCTGTGGACTAAGTAGTCTAATTACAATTACTGTACTGTGTTTTTAATAATGTATTCATGTTAATTGTTTCATTATTTGAAAATATATATCTAAAGAGACAGCTTTTCATCATTTGTTTCCATACATTATGGAATATTATGACATATTAGACATTTTACATTCAATATGCAATTTCTCAAGCGCTCAAATAAATGTAAGTCAAAATTTTTAAGTGTAATATAAAATTATTAAATGATACAATATAGAATAATATGTTACATAAAATATAATATTGATATTATATATAGTAAATTAAACATTAAAAATATATGATTTTATTATATCTAATTTGTTAATGAAGTCAGACAAGTTAGACCATTTCATTAGTCATTATTTTAAATATATATATATATTAAAAAATAAAACATTTTCATGATCAAAAATTCATTCATTCATTCATTTTCTATGCCGATTATCTTCATTGGGGTTGCGGGTGATCAAAAATTAATTAATTAAATATATGACGTATAACAATATGGAAACGTCCATCCATCCATTTTCTATAGCGCTTATCCTCATTAGGGTCGCGGGTATGCTGGAGTCTATCCCAGTTGACTTCGGGCGGGAGGCGGGGTACACCCTGGTCTGGTCGCTAGTCAATCGCAGTCAATTAATTTTGAAATAATATCGGATTAAAAATAATTTAAATATATATAACCCACTCTGGTGTGCGAACGGGGACGAATGTTTGGTGGTCGTAGGGCAGCTGTGCCTACAGATGTAGTTTACCACCAACAGTGTGTGACGGAATAAATAAGCTATGAAAATCGAACCAATTATAGATTATATAATGACATCAGTCTAATATATTCTTGTGGGGGTGTCCAAAATGCAGCCCAAGGGCCATTCTGACACCCCACAGATTGTGATGCGGGGGTGACGGACGTACGTTCAGAGCAGTAGTTTCCTTTCCAGCCCTCCAGGCAGATCCGATTGCCCTCCTCGTCACAGGTGTAGTGGCCCAGCGTGTCGTCCCTCGGCCGGCAGTAGTCCGCGCAGCCGTCCCCGAAATAGTACTCGTCGCAGAACACGTGGTAAGAGTAGCGCAGCTCGCTCTGCTCTCCGAAGTGCACGTCCTGCGACCAGTCCTCCCCGATGGCGAGCCTCCTCCTGGTGGCCAGGCGGTTCACCAGGTTGTTTTGGTTATCTGGGCGACGGAAAAGGCGCAACTTGAGCCATTTGTTCTTGGTCTTGTGTCGGAACGACAACGGCGTGTGCTTCAAAATGCTACCTGTGTATTCAGTCGGGGATTCCGCGTTCCAGGCCTCGATTATCAGCGAAAATGTCCCCTGTAAGCAAAACCCGCCGTTAGTACGGGTGGGCGGATCCATACCGATGTCGGTCGTGTCAGCATTGGACTGATACTAGCGTGACGAGATCGGTACTTTTTGCTGTTTTGTTATTTGCTCAAACCCCAGAACACCCAACACTAGACGTCATTTGGATGGTTTTTTTTTGGGGGGGGGGAGCTATATCTGGTCGGCCCGTCATTGCCTTGATTCAGCCCAAAAATCCTATACAATAACTGTGCAATAATCGTGTAATAACTATGCAATAAACTGTGCAGTAACTGTGCAATAAATCTGTGGCTTATTCAACAGGTACACAGCTGTGTAAATAATTTGTTTATAATGAATATTACCTGGTTTTTACACACTTTGCTGCTGGCTAATAATACCTAATAAAGGCTTATCTTATCTTATCGCTTAAAAATAGACGCTTTTCAACCAAATGTAGACAGGAAAGGGACGTCTTCATGGAAACGTCTTCTTACCTTTCCCTTTTCAACCAAATGTAAACCTTGTCTCCGCGTCTTTTCAAGTCATTTTTGTTGGGCTGAGTCACAATCACATTGTTGATTTGTGTGCTTTGCTCCATTTCTTCCATTCAATCGTTTTTTTTTATGATACTATTAAGCACCGCTGATTTCATTTTGCTCTGACTTCTAAAAAAATGAACAATGTTACGTTGTTTTATATTATTGTATTTATATATTGTATTTGTTCTTTTCATAATGACGATCAACAAATTAAAGACCAACCCCCCCTTCTATAAATACAAGTAAAATATGGTAAACTGTTGAAGGGGGGAGGAAAAAGTGGCAAAATATGGGAGTTTCCTGGAGAAAACGGGAGTGTTGACAGACTCGACAGGCGTTTCCCGCCCAACACCAGACGTTATTTGGACGTTGTTTTTTGGGCTAAGTCATTGCCTTGATTTAGCCCAGATGTTGAAAATCGGCCCGAGATTAGATCGACTGATTTGGTCCCAATATAGCCCAAAAATAGACGCTTTCCAACCAAATTTAGACAGGAACGGGACGCATTTTTACTTTTCACTTTTCAACCAAGTATTTTTTGCTGGATGGGTTGAGTCACAATCACGTCGTTCATTTGTGTGCCTTGCTCCGTTTCTTCCATTCAACACTTTGACATACTATTTAGCACCACTCATTTCATTTTGCTCTGTTTTTCTTTAATTAATAATGTTACATTGTCTTATATTATTGAAACGGATGATAAAGAGTTAAGTCCGACAGATTTGGTCCCGATATAGCCCAAAATGGACGCTTTTCAACCAAACTTGGACAGGAACGGGACATCTTTTCATCTTTTCACCTTACACTTTTCAACCAAACCTAAACGTTGTTTGGACGTATGGTAATGACATCTTTTCAAGTATTTTTTGCTGGATGGGTTCAGTCCCAAACACGTCGTTCATTTGTGTGCCTTGCTCCGTTTCCTCCATTCAACACTTTGACATACTATTTAGCGCCACTCGTTTCATTTTGCTCGGTATTTTTTTAAATTAATAATGTTACATTGCCTTATATTATTGAAAGTGACTTTAAAAAGTTTAGTCTGACTGATGTGGTCCCGATATAGTCCCTAATGGGCGCTTTTCAACCAAATTTCAACATTCATTCATTTTCTATACCGCTTATCCTCATTAGGGTCGCAGGGATGCTGGAGCCTATCCCAGCAGACTTTGGGCGAGAGGCGGGGTACACCCTGGACTGGTCGCCAGTCAATCGCAGGGCCCAAATTTCAACATCTTCTCCACTACATCTTGTGCCATAGTATGACGTCATTAGCCCACCTCCGCCCGCATTTACCGGCCATTTGAAGTGAAAGGGCACCCTGATGGGGGCGCTGCTGGAGATGGAGGTGTGATCGGCCCTGATGACGTTGGTTTGGCCGGTCCCGAAGGTGCACGGCGGCTCGGCGGATATCACGTCCTCCGGGTGCTTGAGGCATATTCGGAAGAAGATGTGGCAGTCGCGGTGTCTCCTGCAGATGCGCTGCGCCGTGTGGAAGGAATTAATCTTCAACTCGAACACCCCGGAGGAAAACACCTGCAATGACCGAAACAGCAACAACACGCGTCAAACACGTGATTTTCCACGTGGTTGCGCGCGGAAAATGTGGAAAAAGAAGCCCACTTACTACGTGCAGCAAGGCCGACGCCAGGAGGTAACTCAGGTGTGCATGCGGCATTTCCTTTGCGGTCCAGTTTTAAGTGCAAAAGTAAAAAAAACAAAAACAGAAAAAGTATCCAGACAAGGAGGAAACCGTCCTTTGAATGAATATTTTATTGATGTTCTTATCCTACCGGTGCCCGCGCGTCAGGTGGATGTTGAGCTTTGTCGGGGTGCTGAGGAAAAAGATGCTTTTATACTCTCCGCTGACGCGCCAAGAGGCGGAGCCGCGCGGCAAACCCCCCGCGGAGCGGAACCCACAGCGGGACTGCCTTCGTGGAACTTCATGCGACGCTTTGTGATGGAAGATGAAACAATAAACACAACATCATCAGAAACCGGGAGAGAGGCTGAGCGAGAAAAGGAAAACGCATCATCCCTGTTGTGGTGAGGATCGATCCCGATGTCGGTAGTGCCGATACCAATGCTGTTTAGTTGCTTAAATATGCATGTGTGGTCATATGTATGGTATGCCATATTTAAAGGATTTTAATTCTGTGTTGGTGCATTGGTAGCGGTTTCTTTGTTGCAGGTGTGGGGAAAGTGTTTGTGATTTCTTCTTCTTCTTCTTCTTCTAGATGTTTCCCATCATCCAAAAATGACAACACAACTGAACAAAAAATGCAGTTTTTAAGCGACACTTTTTATTATTAAAAGGAAAAAAAATGTCCAAACCTACACGGCCATAACTTAAGTGATATTAATCAGTGTGGAAAAGGTTATAAAGCCATTTCTGAAGCTTTGGGACTACAGCAAACCCAAGTGAGAGCCCTGATCTACAAATGGCAAAAACATGGAACAGTGGTGGGCCTCCCAAAGAGAGTGTCCAAGAGGCTACAAAAGACCCCACAACAACATTCAAAGAACTGCAGGCCTCACTTGCCTCAGTTAAGGTCAGTGTTCATGACTCCACCATAGGAAAGACGCTGGACAAAAACGGCCTGCATGGCAGAATTCCAAGACCTAAACCACTGCTGAACCCATTAAGACTTGTCTGAATTTTGCCAGAAAATACTCCATGGTCTGCAAGACAAATGCTGAACTTTTTGGAAGGTATGTGTCCCATTACATCTGCCGTAAAAGCATTTCAAAAAAAGAACATCATAGCAACAGTAAAATACGGTGGTGGTAGTGTGATGGTCCGGGGCTGCTTTTCTGCTTCAGGACCTGTAAGACTTGCTGTGATAAATCCAAGCATGAATTGACCTCAAGCTAAAACCAACTTGGGTTCTGCATCAGGACAATGATCCAAAACACACCAGCAAGTCCACCTCTGAATGGCTGAAGAAAAAACAAATGAGGACATTGAAGTCTGACCTGAATCCTGTTGAGATGCTGTGGCATGACTTTAAAAAAACCCTCCGTGCTGGAAAAGCCTCCAATGTGACTGAATGGCAACAATTCTGCAAAGATGAGTGGGCCAAAATTACCCCCCAGCGCAGTAAGAGACTCATTGCAAGTAATGGCAAATGCTTGATTGCAGTTGTTTTTCACACCACTACATGTATAATCATATAGGTAAACACACAAAATCCAGTCATCCTTTATTTATCGCGGTTCGTTGGATAAGTGAATTTCAGGACAGTAGGATTCAATATTAATAAGCCAAATATTTTTGTAGATAGAGAATAGTAAACATGTTTAGGACTTTCCAGAGATGGGTTATAATTATTAAATTATTATAAATTATTATAAATTATTATAATTATTAAAACCCTGCTGTTTTATTTTATTTAGATCATGTGCAGGCTACGATATCACTGCAGGGACATAACAGATGGCCGCTGCTAGCATAGCAAGTTAGCGAGCTAACTAGTTAGCCTCTCCAATATACTTACTCCAAACTTAAGAAAGTGTTTCAAGAAGGACAAAGATGCCAAAAACTTACCACTTCCACACGGAATGAGAGGAGAACGTCTCCTAAAGTTACTGATGCCTTGTGACCAGAATACTACATATAACTTGTTTTTCAATATTTTTTTACTAATTAAAGGCCAAAGTCAAACACAAAACAATGATCGTTTATTAATGAATTATTTTTTGATATCGTGAGTGAGCGATACTGGAACCACGATATAGCGAAGGATGACCTTATTGATCTTGAAAGGGGTATCGGTACTGGTATTAAAACTGGTAATATTTAAAAGCACATGAAATGAACAAACTGGGGGAAATGGGGCGCTTCTTCCTACCCCTTTTCGAACATATTGAACTGTGCAAATGTAAGCATGCGATGTACTTGAATGCAACCTGTGAGGCGTGTTTGCCCGAGTTTGGCGTTCGGGAAGCCGATCAAGAATTTAGCGCAACCTTCTCTGGAGCAAAAATATTGGCAAGCTACCACACAAAGAACCCCTCTTTCTTTTGCACTCAACATTCTAATTGCTCTGACGCGTGTGGTGAGGGTGGAGGGGGTGGACCTTTTGTGAGTCTGGGGGCTATTCAGGCTTCTTGAGCGTGTGTGTGTGTGTGAGGTGGGGGGCATCCTGCAGCGTTTGGACTATCATGTTGCTTTTGTCTGACCCTCATGCGAACAGCTGTATGATAATCAACGGCACATGGCCGGTCGTGTGGGTCGCCAAACCCTGCTATTGTCTTTTCAGAGCCACCACCCCCAACACACGCACACACACACACACCCACACGCACACATCAAATCCAATTTTTCAAGGGAGTGGGCCGTTGCAGCACCTGTCGCATGCTCACCTCGACTGTTGTTTGAGTGATAAAAACGTAAAGCTTACATTCATACAAACAAAGTGCACGTACATAAATACAGTCTAGGTTAGGCGTGTCCAAAGTGCGGCCCTGGGGCCCTTTGCACCACGTTCTTGTTTTTTTATTGACCCAAGACTTATACAAAAAAAGTAATTTAACAAAAATACCTAACAATAAAAACAACAACTACAACAACAGCAGGAATTTTACACGAATCTACTCAATATGCTACGAGGGAAAGTTGTAATGTAATGAGAAATGTCGTAATTATACGATAATATATAAATATTAAAGAAAGCTGTTATTTATATTAGTCACAATGTAAACAAAACACCAAATAAGGTTGTCATTTTTGGAAAATTAGGTTGCGGATGTCAAAATATTATGGGATAACAGTAAAAAGTCAAATGCCATCACACTACCACCACCATATTTCACTGTCGCTATGACGTTAATAAAAAAAACCCAACAACAACAACACCCATTATGAAAAAATCATCAGCTGTCATTTTACGTCATTAAAGTCAAAATATTAGGAGAATGACTTTATATTCTAACGTGAAAAAAGTCAACCTTTTTTGAGAATTATGTCAGAATATTTTGAGGAAAAATAATGTCATTTTAGTAGCGTAAAGTTTAAATATTACAAATATTTTTTCAAGTCATAAAAGTATGGGGGGAAAAAACAATATATATTAGTTTGCGGAAATGGTTATATCACGAGAAGAAAGTCAAAATATCATGGAAATAAAGCCATAGTTATGAGGAAAAAATTACAAGATGAATAGATGGGAAATTTAAATTAAACAAGAGCAGATATTTAAAAAATTATTAAGAGAAAAAGTTATATTGTAAAGAGAAAAAAGCCACAATTTTACAAGAATAACCACGGGAAGGAAGATTTTTTAAGAGGAAAGTTTAAATGTTTGGAAAATAAGGCCAAAAATGGGGATGCTAAAAATAGGCTTTCTCACCTATTTTACAAAGCTAAGATACAGTTTATTCTTAAAATATGTCTCTCTTTAGCATATCTAAAAAATGCTTTACAAAATATCAAAGTGATACTTTTACACGACAACCAATAGCTACTTTCCTTACTGAGGCGTTGGCAACATTGGGGGACTATACCAGGATATGGCTTCCCCAAAATGGCAGCGTGTCAGGTAAGCTGGGTCATTTCCATAAACCTATTTCTTTTTATTTTAACCCATTAAAGCTCATTTTAAAGCTATTTACCAATTCTAATTAATAGAAAACATGCTACAAAACGGTTTGAGGTGGGTGTTGTGTGACTATGTCAGGATATGGCTTCCCCAAAATGGCGCCGTGTTAGGTAAGCTAGCTCATTTCCAAAGGCTTATTATTTTGGTTGTAAAATTTAACAATTTTAATGCTTTAATAGGATGTCGAATATTAAAATTTAACTATACTTACTTATGTGTTCAATTAATGTATAGACAGCAAGGTACAAAATGTTTTGGATGGGTTGTCATGAGACTATTGGACATGGCTTCCCCAAAATGGCAGTCTGTCAGGTAAGCTAGATCATTTCAAAAAGCCTATTTTTTGCCATTGAAGCTCATGTTAAAGCCATTTACCAATTGTAATACTTCTGTAGGGTCTAAAAAAATAAGAATTATTTAATCATTAATAAATTTTTTCAATGACTTCATAGAAAACAAGCTACAAAATGTTTTGGAGTGGATGTGACTGTGCCAGCCTATGGCTTCTCCAAAATGGCGTCTTGTCTGGTAAGCTAGCTCATTTCTAAAAGCTTCTTTTGTGCCTGTAAAGCCCATTTTGAAGCCATTCAACAATTGTAATGCTTACAGGAAATAAGGTGTCAAATTCAATTCAACTCTTCTTACTATGTGTTCAATTAATTCAAACAAACAAGCCACAAAACGTTTTGGATTGGTTGTCATGTGACTATACCAGGATATGACTTTTTAAACTGGCTTTGTGTCAGGTAAGCTAGCTCATTTCCTAAAACGTATTTTTTGCCAATAAAGCCTATTTTAAAGCCATTTAACAATTGTAATGTTTTAATAGGATGTCGAATATTACAAACAATCTCTTCCTACTAAATGTGTTCAATTAATTCATAGACAGCTAGCTACAAAATGTTTGGTTAGTTGTTGGTTGTCATGTGACTATGCCAGGAAATGCTTTCCCTAAAATGGCTTTGTGTCAAGTAAGATAGCTCATGTCCAAAAGCTTACTTTATGCTAGTAAAGCCTATTTAAAAGCCATTTGACAATTGTAATCCTTTGAAAATGTGTCAACTATAATCGTTCAACACAATTTGTACTATATTCCTTCAGTCACAAATAAAAACACAAGCTAGCAAAATATTGTGACATATTTGCCACAAAATGCTGAAAAGACAGAATAAATGTGACATCAAATCCAAAGTACAAATGTACACAAAATACTGCCAGGCTGACTTTTTTTTCAAATAAGGAATACAATTAACATTGTATTTTAAAAGAAACATCACTGATATCAGCCGCACGGTGACTGAGATGGTAGCACATTGGCCTCAAAGTCAGGAGGTTCAGGGTTCAAATCTTTGTTCGGCGTCTCTGTGTGGAGTTTGCTTGTTCTCCCCGTGCGCCCGACCCTAATGAGGATAAGCGATATAGAAAATGAATGAACATCACTGATATCTTCTACATGGTCTATCCCCCATCATTTTAGTAAATCGGCTCTGAATTCTTATGTGTCTTTATCTTACATATAGTATTCAGCAAAGGACATATGGTGACTCATGAATGAAAGCATCCCGGTGTGTGCATATATCAACACACACTTTTACTGAAGCTATGGGTGGCCATGCAAATGCAGTATGTATGTGTGTGCGTGCATGTAAGGGCGAACCTTTTGATATTCTAATAGAGAAGAAACGGACAAGTGCCTGAAGTGAGCCCCTGCACAACCCGAACGTATGTTTGCATTGTTTTGTATTTTATTCCTTTACTGTACTAAAAGTAACCATAAAAGGGAAGTAAGTGCCAAACTGTGATGACGACGTACCGTTACACTCCTAAAAGCCCCATGATAGCCCGCTTGGAGGTTGCCAAACTACACAGTTTACTACCTGATGCATATCTGTAGTGTGTGTGTCAGCTGAGCAGATGGACAATGCAGCCGCTCTGTTGTCATGTGTATAACTTGCAAGGAGTGTGACATGAGCATGCCACGGGGGCATGGGAACCAGAGAGGAGTCATCTAACCCCCCCACCACCAAGAACCACCCTGCCTTGACAAAGGCCAGCCAGCATCTGCCTCTTCTCTGGCTCACCAAGAACAGCTTGAAAACCTTCTCCCCAAGGACACGCAAAGGAAAAAGGAGGAGCTGCAGCACATCTGACACACTGGGGCTCTCGGGGGTCAAGTCAGCCTGCTATGGTAGCTGGTGTTTACTGTCTGATGATTGGAACAATAGCTGCTGTGGTTTATTTGTCTCGTGGAGTGTGTGTGTGTGTCTCATATGTATGGATCCCATTTGCTTGATTGGTGGATCTCATTAGAATGCTAGACGATCATTCCTGCGTTGAGTCAACGGGGACACTAAAGTGTCTTATTGTAAGCCCAGTCAAACAAGCTAACAATGAAAGAGAGAGAAATACTGTAAAGTATCATTTTCCCTATACTGCCCTTTGTTTGTGAACATAGTGTGCTCAACCATTAATGAAATTTAAAGTACCTGTCATTTTCTCTTTCTTAAAAAGAAACAGCAAGACAACAGCAACTCACAAATACTGTCTAATTTTGTACATTTCATTTTCTAAATAACGCACACTTTTGTTTACACATTTGTCTCGTGATTTATAATAGGGTTGGGCGATACTGCAGATTTTGGTACCGAACCCAAGTAAATACAGGGCCCGATACTGGTACCGATACTTTTGACTTGCTTTCGACAATAAGGATGAGGTCTGGAGAAGGATGTGGAAAGATGCTACAGGTCAAAAGTTGTAAAGGTTTTCCAGTTATTTATTGAAATTGAAGTTGTTTGAAGTCCAATGACTAGAATATACAGTTCAGAATGATGCAAAACGATTGCTTGTTTCAGGGACCACAATTTCAAGATGTTCAGTTGTATATTTTGAGGGTGAGCCGGATCACCGTCTATATCCAGGGATTTTTTTTTTAAAGGATTTTTTAACATTGCAAGATTTTTTGGCATTTGTGCATATAAGTCCACAAAAAATTCTCAAAAATACAGGACACGTTTCCAACAGGTTCTACAAAACATGATCCAAAAAAATGTAGGATTATTATTTTCATGTAAATCACAATATGGGGGAACTATGGTGGAGGTCTGCCCTCTCTGAGATCTTTTCTAGTGTTCTGTATGTTTTTGATGTGTACTGGTGCTCACTGCCGGGGGAATTATGGCACACTCGTCTTTGCAGAATTGTTGTCATAAAGCGCCTTTTTAATAGGATTAAAGTCAGGGCTTTGACAAGGCCACTCCAAAGTCTTCATTTGTTTTTTCTTCAGTCAATCAGAGGTGGACATGCTGGTGTGTTTTGGATCATTGTCCTGCTGCAGAACCCAATTGGTTTCAGCTTGTGGTCACCAACAGATGGCCGGACATTCTACTTCACTTCTTTTGGTAGACAGCAGAATTCATGCTTCCTGAAGCAGCAAAACAGCCCCAGACCATCACCCTACCACCACCGTATTTTACTGTTGGTATGATGTTCTTATTCTGAAATGCGGCGTTACTTTTACGCCAGTAATGGAACACACACCTTCCAAAAAAGTCTCACTTCTGTCTCGTCAGACCACAGAGTATTTCCCAAAATGTCTTACGGATCATCAATGTGTTTTCTGGCAAATTGAGTTAAGCCTTAATGTTGTTTTTGTTCAGCAGTGGTTTTGGTCTTGAAACTCTGTCATGCGGGCCATTTTTGCCCAGTGTCTGTCTTATGGTGGAGTCATGAACACTGACCTTAACTTAGGCAAGTGAGGCCTGCAGTCCTTTTGGAGGTTGTTGTGAGGTCTTATGTGACCTATTGCATGAGTTGTTGCTGCGCTCTTGGGGTCATTTTGGTTGGCTAGACACTTCTGGGAAGCTTCTCCACTGTTCCATGTGTTTGTCATTTGTGGATAGTGGCTCTCATTGTGGTTTGCTGCTGGAGTCCCAAACTTTAGAAATGGCTTTATAAACTTTTTCACACTGGTAGATCTCAATTATCCTCAGTTAACAGGATGCCTTTTCACACACTCCTTTAAAACCTGCATTTTGTGTTCAGCTGTGTTGTCATTTACTAATGTATTTGATGATTTTTAAACATTTAAGTATGACACACCACACCTGTGCATGTGTGTGTGTATATCTGTATGTACGATTATTATCATTCCATTTTAAATTACTTGTGTAAAAACATGGTTGCTAGAATTGTGTCTGAGTCATTTTGTCACATTGCCTTTTCACCGCATGAGAATATGGGCTCAAGCAGCAGATGTTTAAATGACTCTTTTGAGACAGCCGTCCCACCTTTTTCCTCCTCCCCGACCCAGACGCCTCCTGCGGCAGCTTCTGCAGCAGATGGGAGGTGAAAGGCGTAGCCAGGAGGACGGAGGCCATGCAAACACTGAAAAGAAGGGAAAGGTCACACAGGTCAAATGGGGCAATAGGAGGGAGGAAACTTGCAGAAGGACAGATCGATAGATGGATTTTTACCCCTTTTATAGTGTGCCTCTTTTAATCGATGTCTCTCTTTGCCAGATGTCAACTACTTTTTTTAGTTAATAAATATGCCGTTTGTTTTGATTCACTTGTGTGTGCCATAAATACTTGATTTTCATGCTTATACACTTATCAGGTATGTTTCATTCACGCTAACCTGTCATTTTCTATGCTGCTTAAGCATCTGGAAATCTGCAGTCGAGCAAAACAACGATGAGGAATATCAGTACTGACACGGTCAGGGTCAAAAACAAGTTTAAATCGCGTACAAGAGAGTGAATGTTGAGTTTAAGTTTTTTTTTCATTATTAGGACTGGGAATTAGAAGACAGTTGCAAAAGAGTAAAACGCTTTTTTTACAGGCACTGGCAGTGAATTACACCTTTTCAAAGAGGCTTAAGTCTGGAGTTTATGGGATGCTTAAAGAGCTAATGCAAAAGACTGCATACAGCTGCCCATTCAGGACTCCCGCCTCCCCCAGCTGTACTCTATAATGCCGCTCCTCTGCCGTCCAGCTATGCAGAAAGCTACAATGTTTAACTCCTCCGTCTTTTCAGCACAACCTGCAGCAAATGTTGGTATCCATCCCCCAGGAAACAAATGGCCATAATTGCCGATGCCGATCATTTTTGTTACTTGACATATTGACATCACATTCTGTGATTTTTGCCCTGTAATGTGTTGATGATTTGAGGCAAACAAAGTATAAATACAATACAGTGATGTCAGACAATGTAATATCAACTAAATCATACAAAAATTCCCTTTTATTACACACAGTAGTGCGAGCAAATAAAGTCAACAGTGTATGAGTAAAGAAATCTAATCACAAATTATGAAATTACATTCATTTATTTGTGGGGATCCTGTCACTAAAACATTTGGACCGCCACAGGTGGATGTGGCGCAAGTCTTGACACATCTACGCGCAGCCCATCAGGTCATCAATATTGTGAGGCATTAAATGTACAATGACAAGGTGCACGTACGCGCGTCTACCACTGGACAAAACAAACACCCATAGTGGTTTAAAAACATGATCTTTTTTTTAAATGTCCACTCTGATAGGAGTTTTGCATCATGGCCAATTATGCCTTATTGAACGATGTGTACCTGTCCTGTGATTGACAGGTGACCAGTAGGCCACAGGTTGGACCGCGCCCCAGTCAGTTAAGGTGGGCTCCTGCCCAATCGTCACCCTAAAGAGGACAACAGTATTTGGTTAAATTTGAAGTGAAATTACAGATAACTGATAAATAAGATGGCTAAAGAACTCGTTTTAGTCGTTTTTATGGTGTCCCAAAATTTTGGCAAAATTGCACATTTAAAAAAAATATGAAATTTTTCCATGTAATTTACATTATATAAATACGTGAATATCTTATTTATTTTTGACACTTTCACCTACTGTCTATTCTTGAATAAATTATTTAGTGTATTATTATATAATCACTTACATTTTTAATTTTGGTGTAGTGTATTTACATTTTATGTCCAGACTTTAGACGCTTCTGCGGGTTTCTCTTTTTGAAAAAACAGCACCACAGCGCCCTCTACTGCTGCCTATATGGAGCTGGAAAGACATGAGGCCTGCTACAAGTAACTACAAGTAAATCCAATTTAGGCCAGTATATGCAGAGCTATCTGAACAAAACATCCACATCTTTGCTTTGTGTAGCAAAGCAAATCAGTGTGATATAAAATATACAGTATATTAATAACAATGTAGCCGCAACGGGGCACAAACCAGTGTCTTATTGTGCCGGTCCCAAGCCCGGATAAATACAGAGGGTTGTGTCAGGAAGGGCATCCGACGTAAAACTTTGCCAAACCAGAACATGCGAATCAAACAAATGACTTCCATACCGGATCGGACGTGGCCCGGGTTAACAACGCCCGCCACCGGTGCTGTTCACCGACAGGGTGCCGGTGGGAACTGGATTACTGTTGGCCGAAGAAGGAGAGGAGGAAGGTGTGTCCGTAGGAGGAGAGAGAAGAGGAAT
>QODF01000152.1:0-26645 GCA_024372805.1 Oostethus manadensis | reverse complement strand
AGACTGAGATGGTTCGGACATGTCCAGAGGAGAGATAGTGAATATGTTGGTAGAAGGATGCTGAGTTTTGAATTGCCAGGCAGGAGGCCTAGAGGAAGACCAAAGAGGAGGTTTATGGATGTAGTGAAAGAGGACATGAAGGTTGTTGGCGCAAGAGAAGAGGATACAGAAGACAGAGTTAGATGGAGGCAATTGATTCGCTGTGGCGACCCCTAACGGGATAAGCCGAAAGGAAAAGAAGAAGAGGAGGAGGATTAATAACAATGATTGTTTTCAGAATAAGCCAAGAGCCAGTAAAAACAAAAAGGCCCCAGGCTGAAAAACACTCCCAGGCTGGACCCTTAATGCTGGTAAAAACATTTTTAAAAGTTATCAAAATGCTATGACCGAATCTGACCTAGACTTTAGAAAAAAATAGACTCCAAAGTAACTAAAAATATTTGCAACATTTACACCTTTAGTTTAAAAGGTGTTTGGTTTATTTTCAATTCCAGATGTTAATGTGTGTTAATATGTAGTTTGTACGATGTAAAAAAAAAACAAAAAAACATGACTCATACAATAACCAACATTTTCAAAGTATAGCTTTCATATATATATATATATACACATATATATATATATGGACCATATAATGGTCAGTTGCAAAAACTACTCAAGGTTACAGTGACAGTTCAATGACACTCTACCAGGGGGGTCCAAACTTTTTCCAGCGAGGGCTGCTTACATAAAACTTACGTGGGGCCATTTTGATACATTTAAAATGCTAAAAGCTATTCAATGTAGGTCAAAATATGCTAAGCTATTTGAGCAAAAAATCTTGTATATATATATATATGTATATACACATATATGACATATGTATATATATACACATGTATGACATGTATATACACACACACACACACACATATATATATATATACACACACACATATGACATATGTATCCCTGGCTTTTTTTTCTTTACAGTATGTCATATATATATATACATATACACATATATTTGTTGTTGTCATATTGTATACGTGTATACATATATATATACACACACATATGTATGTGTATATATATATATATAAACACATATATATTTATATATATACACATACACACACGTTTATATATACACACACACACACGTGTTTATATATACACACACGTTTATATATATACACACACACACGTGTTTATATATATACACACACACACACACACACACACGTGTTTATATATATACATATATATATGACATACTGTAAAGAAAAAAAAGCCAGGGATTAAAAAAATGTAACAGCTGCAAGCCAAAAATGCGCCCCTGGGCTGCACTTTGGACACCCCTGCTCTATGAAGACACAAACAGACGGAAGGGAACAGAACACACAAAATGTGAGTCACTGCAAAATGGACGAGCCATTCTTGAATGTCAGCAATAGAACAATGTACATGTTATAAAAAAGTGGTACATGCTTTAAAATGCAGTGACAAGAGGTTTCACTCAGTAGCAAAAAAAAAAACAAAAAAAAACTTTCACCCCCCCCAGGCCCAATTTCTCTCAACCCTTGATTTTTTTTTTTTTAAGCAGAACCACGGAAAATGTCGAGTACTGTCAAAACAGTAACCAGTGTAAAATCCAAAAGGAAATGTTTCTGTGGCTGAAGGCCACATACAGTCAGGAAGGGCTCCAAAGCACCTGGCCTCTCGTCTTCATGCTATACGGCAGGCCGCCCATTCAGCTTGTCGTGCATGAGGGTGATGGCGCCGCCAGTGAAGTCTCGGAGGACCTGGACAGTCTCCCGTTGGAGCTGCAGGGACTCGCGCACAAACTCTTGCTGAGTCTCCGCCAGTTGCTGCACCGACTCAGACAGCAGCTCCAGAGACCGGGAAACTGTTTCCAGCAGGATGTTAGTGGCGTGCTGCTCCTGGAGGCTGAGCGTTGCGTTGTGTAGCATGCTTTCCCGCGCGTTCATGGACGACTGACCCGACGTCGGGTGCGAGGCCGTCGATGTCGACGCGCCGGAGGAAATGTGAGGTTGTCCTTGTCTCTGGAGGCCGTTGTTTCCTTGGTGGTCCCCTGCCAGTTTGCTTGCATGCGCTGAAGGCAGCAAGTTGTCTTTAGGGTCGTCATCCCAGTCTGCCAATGCAACAGCATCGTTAGTCGGGGAAAAGCCAAATAGACCTTGAAGACTGTCTCTCAATTGGTGCACTTCCATACTTGGACTTTAGTCTTTTGAGTGTATAAGAAGTACGGAACAATCCAGCACAGTGTCAGTGCCCGGATGTGCACGGTGGTGTACGGAATCACAGGAAGGCCAAAATGAAAAATTCTAAACAGAACCAATAAAAAAAATTACACATACATACATATGTAGTCATGCTTTGGCATTTTGCCGTTTATTTTTTGTTTTGTGTTTTCCATTTGCTTTTTGTCATTGAATTTATCGGATGGCTCAAGCTAACGAGTAAAAGCAAAGACAATACAATGACATGGGTGGGTCATCCCGCTAGGGTGACAATTACATATCCGATCACACAGACACAGCCTTGAAGCCTCGTTTGCACTTGCAATTTGTCCTCGCAATTTAGCTTGCCAATGATTAAAATGGTCGTAAACAGGTATGAAGTATGTGTACACTGCACTGTCGGTGCTTCTTTTTCTATAGTTTATGCATCCTTCCTGCTCTTTCCGCAGCTGCAAGGAACACAGACTTACCTTTCTTTTCTGCATCAACTCTTAGGTAGGTCTTTTTCTTCTTCCTCAAATACTGTTATATATACACATCACCCAAATTTTTGCTATCGCCAATGTACACACTCTCTGTCTCATACACCACTGCGTTTGTTGACCTGAGTTGATAGCACCCCGTTAGCATCACTTCTGGAAATCTCTGGCACCCTTTAATGAGGCTAAGGCTGATGCCTACTGTTGCATGGCGTCACGCGGGACCAAGCCACTACTGGTTCACGGATGCTGGAAGTGGTGGTGGTGCCAATGCATACCCGTGCAGGAACAATGAAAGTCGGGCATACTGTTGTTGTGCATCAGATGTAAACAGTGCCTTAATTTTGTGCCAGTGCGCACCATTTTCAATCACATATTGCGTGCCAGGTGTGTAATTTGTGCGTAAACAGAACGCAAACTAGTCTTCACACTTTTCAGGTGTGCCAAAACACACATTGCCACAACAAACTGCAGGACAATGTGGGGGCAAAATGCGTGCAAAAGTAAACATCGCTTTATATTGTATCTGGTATCCATGTACACTTCCACTCAAAAATTTGGATCGTGGTCAAGCATACAGTACATTATATACAACTTATATAGTTGTATCTTGACAACTCACCATCTGTGGTGGGGATTTCAAACTGCACATCAAACGCAGGTTGTGATGTATCCCCTGCAACATAAAAACATGTTGAAATTAACTCTTAGCCAAATAACACCTCTCCGATACGTGCTTAATTTCTTGTAGGAATAGAAATGAGGTGTGTCCGTAAGCATCTACAGCAGGGCTATCCAAAGTGCAGGCCGGTGGCCATTTTTTCTGGCCCTCAGCATATTGCAAAAATAAAATAAATTCACCATTGGGAGAACCCTGCATTCCAACCATGTCCTCATCTTCCATGTCGTCTTCCATGTCGTCGTCATCGCCCAGGGGGCCAAAGTCACTGTTGATCTCGTCTTCGTGATCCATCTCCAGGATCTGGTGCACTATTTTCTCAATTTGATTGAGGTCTTTGGAGAGGCGTGAATTGTGACCCCGGTTTGGCACCTTCCCCGACCGCATGGCAGCAACCTTCCGCTTCGTGTCACACTTCAGGTCAGACCATTTCTTAATGACCTCTATGACCTCTCGCTGGCACTCGCCGATCTCATTGACGCGGGCCGTGATTTCCGCCCAGGTGCGCTTCTTCACGTCAGTCGGCACGCCGCGGTTGAATTTGCCTTACGTATGGGGTCGGAGGGACAACAACAAAATGAATTCAAATACGTGTCCTGTAACACTCTGAGGATTAACAGTTCATAAGGACATACCCACAACCACAGAGCGATGCTTCCGCACTTCATCCAAAAGTATGTGGACTTCGCCAAAAGTGAAACGGGCTTTTCTTTTCTTGAAGCGTATGACACTGTCCTGGTTGAAAAGCAATGCCGAAGACATCGTCCACGAACAGTGTCCGTTCAAGCTTTCTTCTAAACTCGTTGCTTTGATTTCTGCAGAAGGCAAGAACATGACAGTCACACTGCACTGCTTTGCACAACAATTTCCTATGAGGGTAGGCGCTCCAAAATGTCATGCTACAGCCTCAATATATATTAAGCATGCAAGTGACTGCATTGACATTGCATGAATAAGTAATAGTAATAATGAGCAGGGACATAGCCCATAGTTTGCCATGTTAACTGTACTACAGTGACACCCAGATGTGATATCCCAGCAATAGTCCATGTTCGGTCGCATTATACAGTCTGTGATTATCAATTGGTAAGCTTTTTTGGGGCGGGGGGCGAACGTTTTGTTTGCTTTTACGCTGCACAATTTCACCTCGGCTGGCTGGCTCCCTTTGTAGCAAGCTAATGCTACATTTGAGTCAGAATGGATGGCCGGGGGTCCACTGACGCCTACCCTTGTAGACTATTTGCCACCAGTTTAAAAAAATGACACTCCTTTTACACACAATACCGACATATTCCCATACGCCTATTTTGTCAGTCGGCACACTGACCGGTTTTTGGTAGCTATGCAGGGAGCCACAGCTAATGCTAACGTCAGAATAGGCTAAAGAGATGCACTGTGCACGTTTATCCCCCCGTAAACAACATTTAAATCGCAAACACGCACGTACTGGAATGACGAACTCACCTGCGAGTCAAAAAAAGTTTAGGTTTGGTCCTGAAGTATGTCCTTATCAATAAGCTAGCTTGCATAAAGCTAGCGGAAAGACTCGCACACGCTCCACAGACTTACACGTCCGGTAAGCAGGTCAAGGGTGGAAGGCGAAATAAAACAACCGCCGTTTAAAGCACAAATACGGTTCTTTTAGTACCTGAAACTCACTATTTGTCGTTACATAAAAGGGAAAGCAGATAGCATTTTAGATTTGTTATTAACGTTATATCATTAGATTGTATCAGATGATCACACAGGCTCTTCTTTTGAAAGGATACAATCTTCCGCAAGTGACAGGAAGTGAGGGTGCAGCGACGGTAAATGAACATGTAAATAAATGCCCTGTTGTTGTCATAGTCACAGCCGCTGTGTAATATGATATAGCCAATGCCCGTGTCTTTACTTCAACTATCAACATCGTAATAGTTTTTTATGCATTTACTTACACGAGGTCTCCAAACTTTTTTCCAACATAAAAATGTTTTTTTTTTTCTCTAAGTGACCAAATGTGGTGGTTTGCATTGTTTTTCCCTGAAATTAACCGTAATATCGAAGTCCAATTGTATCATTGATCATTAGGGTCTTTTGAGCCACTCTTTGTCTGTAATATCTTCATTTACATTACATTGGAAAGTTTGTGACAAATATTAAGAAGGATTTGCTGTTATTGATAACAATACTCATTGATATATTTGTCCAGTGAGGCTTGAAGAGAAAGCTATGACTGGTTTTAATGCAGCAGAGACATTTCTTTCATTATTTAACTGCAGTGATTTTAACGTGGTTTTTGCACCATTGAAACTAAGCACAGATATTTTCGGTTGCCTACCCCCTGAGAAGAATATGTGAATGAATGTATATAGTAATAGATATTATCTAGTAATAAAACAATGTCCTGCACATGTAAACGTAGGCACACTTAATGTAATCAAGCGATAAAGCATATTTGAGTCAACTTTCCCGCCAGACACCAGAGCATACAGACTTCTGGGTGAGAAATAACCAGAAAGGTGGTGTTAGTTGAGTTACCTGCAGTATTTACAGCAGGCGACGGGCTGACGTTGCCGCCGCTGCTCCGCTGAGATTCACTCCAGCGCGGATCGAACGCCTGAGATTCATTCAAAGTTATCGCATGCACGGTGTGCAAATGTTTATGCATGTTGGTCGTATTTCCTCCCTTGGACGAGATGGCCATGGCGCAAGCATTGCAAGCTGCCCTGTTGACATCCTTCTTCGTGAAATAGAACCAAACTTTCGAGCGTTTGCGCCGCGTGGGCGCCATGTTTCCTGCGGGATGCTTCGGCGAATAACGTCGCCGCGTACCAGCGTGCGCGGTGACGTTATTCGCGCGCACTGGAATCGATAAGGGTATCGTTTGCAAACTTGGCCGATTGAAACACTGGGAGACGGTTCTCAACAACCGGGTTTCGAGTCCCAGCCCGACTCCTACCCGTTCGAGCCCTGCCAGCTTGACGTCGACGCTCTCTTCGGATCAGCATCTGCAATAAAAGTGACCGTTGCAGTTTCTACACTCGCTCCACTTGGAAGCTAACAAGCTAACGGCACAGTCCCGGTTTAAGCCCTAAATATTTGAAATTATGACATGTATTCATCACTAATGACTGGCAACAGATGAATCAGAGTCACAGGCTAGCTTGAGAACCGTGTTTCCATCTGTTGTGGGGCCGCCTCCATCTCCCCCTAGAGAGGCATAGCGGTGGTACATGGAGGTATGCTGCACCCTATCCTAGCCGACTGGTTAAACAGCCACTGGCATGGGCACTTATAGACAAACAACCAGTCACACTCACACCTATGGGTAATTTAGTGGCCAATGAACCTAACCTGCATGTTTTTTGGAATACGGGAGGAAACCCGAGTACCCGGAGAAAACCCATGCAGTACAGGAGAACATGCAAACTCCACACAGTGATGCCAAGCAGAAATTCGAACCGGGGTCTTCCAGATCTCCTGTGTGGCCAACATGCTAACCACTGGGTCTTCACTTGGTCATCAAAATTTTTGGTCCCCCTAGCTGTGGGGAGCAAAAATTTCAATACTTACTTGCCTGTTGTAAGTGCAGTTATTAAATCTTACCATCTGATAATACCTTCCTACCTACCTTCTGAGGCTGGACTGTTAAATATAAGCAAACATGGTCCCTTTGAGGACCGCCAAAACAAAGTGCGGAATTTCAACGCTTGTCAAAAAAAAAGTGATAGCTGAAAATCATAAAGATAAAACATTTACAAATTGGGAAATTATTTTTTGTATTAGTATGTATTTATCAATTACTACTATGGTGAATAAAATGTGGAGTGTGGGGGAAGCCTATTTTCTCAAAGAAAAAAATTGGACCAACATTGCTGGGCCGTGAATGCTGAATGTTGGTGTTATTACTATCAATATTTGGCCTTTTTCACTGTGCCATATTGTGCTATTAATGCCTTTTTAAATGGTAATTTTACCTCTAGAATGTGCATCCCTGTGCTGAGCTATTTGAATAAAACTACAACTTACATTTGTGCTGTAGTTATCATAGGTAGGTATTATAAAGTGCATCATAACATTTTTCTGCATGTGGAAATGTTTAGACACCACAAAACTACGGCATCACTGATCTAATTCTAGTTACGGCCTGCCACAGTACTCCAAAAAAGGGGAATGAAATTCGCCAAAACAACACCTTTTATTCCCAACACAACACACACGTATATTTCATCAAGCAGTAAAGTGGTTATATCGACAATGACAAACCATTTTTGAAAAAAGGCACCTTTAATTATTGGCGGCATGCGTTAGTAGCACACTCATATACGTCTGGTCTACTGGCATATGAATACACACACGATGCTGCTGGTGGACAGGTATCCACAAAATGAGCAGGTGACAAATAGTAAACACAAACAGCACGTAATGTGGCCAAGTTGCACCTTATCAAACTGTTTAAACAAATCTGTGTGTCTTAGAATCTTTAAACATAATAACACATAATAGGGCTTGGTTATACCTCTCCCTACCACCTCTCTCTCAATTACCTATTCAATCTCCAGGCTAGTACGATTAATAAAACATTAAAATCAGCTAGAGATTAAGCTGCTGTATGTCACCGGCTCAAGATTACATTTAAAAAAAAAATATATATATATATTATATATATATATAAGCTGACAACAAACAAAACTATTGCGTGTGTGTGTTTGGTGGGCCTGAGTTTTCATGCTCAAAAGAGGAAGAGGGCAAGATATATAATGCTAGCAGTACGTTTCAAAGTTAAGAGCCTCGCCGTGACATACAGCAGCTTTAATGGGTCACATAATAGGGCGATGTGGCACATGTATAAATCAAAGTTCATCTTTTAAGGATTTTTTAATACACTGGAACCAGTTTATGTTGACACCCCTTGGACTGGCTAACCAACGTCGACATAAGCGAAGTCCAAGTGGAAACTCGCTTGGAAATTGCTTGCGCATTTACTTGTGTTGGCCTGAGCCATTTAGAAAATGGGTGATAATAAAGGAATATTGAACATATGAACATATGTCTTGACTCCAGTGACACTTAAGCTTTCTTCCAGGGGCTACCAATCTAAAGAAAAATAAAACAGGTGCATTTTGTAAGTTGCTGTGGTAGAACCAGGGCCAATACTGCCATGCTTTGATTTTAAGCCTACTTTGAACTGAGCAGGAAGTCACTGCGTGCACGTTTTAATGTCACCGCTGACATAAACAGACACATTTTCCACAGAAATGATTAATTCGTGTCTCTAATTTTATGTTGTCAACGTCTGGACGAACACAGCGAGCCAGGACTTAAGTTGGTCGACTTTGACAGGTTGTCAACACAAATGGGTTCCACTGCATTACCATACTCCCTGAAAGATTTGATTTTGAAATAGGCTCATACAGCACTCTACTGTAATGCTATTCTTCTAACAAAAGTGGGCTGACCTCGCCACAGTGCAACAAATCAAAAATAATCTCTTATAAAATTGACAGCTTTGTGGCTTTTAATCTAAAAAGTTAGTACTTCTTTCAAATTTTAAACCTCACGTTAATGTATGTTGTTTGAAATGGACGTAGCCTTAACTACGTTTTATTCATGAAATTTATGTTGTGTACATTTTGGACTTGCCCCTTCACATTAAATCTTGGCTTGCAGAGTAAAAGCAAATGTCAGACATGCGATCACATTGGCTTGACATTCTCTTCAGCAAACTATGTAAATGAATGTATGTGCTTCCCTGGGTTGACTACACAGCATTATTTCTGCTTAGTACTATGGCACAGCTGATGCTCTGGTGAACATGCATTAGTTTGATTTGATTGATTCACAGCGTGGGGGTGGGTTGAAAAAAAGACTAGTTGATAAAAGGTGGGTAGAACATATCAATGATGTCTAAAAGTAATTGCAAGCAGGAGTATTCCTCTGGACTCAAGAATACATGGTCAATTGAAGCCACTGAAAAGACAAAAAACAAAAAGAGTCAAATCAAATCCAACAAAATAAATCAGACTCAGCTCCTGCTACCTGTTCACCCTCGTTCATAAACACCACGGTATTATGGAACTGTCTGGAAATGCAGCATGCCGTTATACAGTTGATCTTAACTCAGGGCTGCACTCATTACATTTTCCTGGCCGATCAACCTGACCTGCCAATACCAATTATTGACAGCATTCACCTGCAATGTTCCTATATTAGTTTGTTGAAAAACAAGGGAGGACAGAAAACCTGTTTGACTTTCTAAATATGGGTTTCAACATTATTAGAGGTCAGTAGACATTAAATAACACCCCAATAATAACCTTTTACACTCTTATTATTCTTTGTTTACATACGATTGTGCAGGCTACGGTATCACTGCAAGGACTTAAGAGATGGCCACCACCGGCCTAGCAAGCTAGCGAGCCAACTAGCCTTTCCAACTGACTTATTCTAAACTTCAAGTGTTTTAAACGGAGTGGGGAACAAGGGCAAAGAAGCCAAAAAATGTACCACTTCCACATGGGTTGAGAGGAGAGCCTTTTTTTTCATATGGGCTCGGCTCTGCTGATTCAATAGCCAGTCTCTATGCAGTGGGAAAAGTCATGTAATCTAATGTCATGTCTCATAACATTACTGATGCCTAGTGACCAGAATACTACATATACCTTGTCTTTCTTTTTTTTTTTGGTTAATAATAGTCCTTAGTCAACCACAAAATAATTTTTCTGAAAAACCACGATATAGCAAGGGACCCGACTGTACCCGTGATAGAATACAAACTTGTTTGAACTGCACTAGATAGAAACAAAAACCTGTCTAAATTACTAAATGATATCAGTTCCTTTTGTCATTTCCTTTCGACATTTTAAAAACAAAACTTGCACAACAGTTCACACTGCAGACCCTGCAGAGTCAAAAAAAAAAAAAAAAAGGTCATACACTCCAATATTTGGTCTTTGGCTACGGCACGCATTCGCTGTGGCATTGTTTTGATAAGCTTCTGCAATGTCACGAGATTTATTTCCATCCAGTGTTGCATTCATTTTTCACCAAGAGCTTGCATTGATGATGGTAGAGTCTGACCGCCGCGCAAAGCCCTCTCCAGCACATCCCAAACATTCTCAATTGTGGTTAAGGTCTGGACTCCGTGAAAATGATATCTCATGCTCCCTGAACCACTCTTTCACAATTTGAGCCTGATGAATATGGAATATGCCCGTGCCATCAGGGAAGAAAAAAAATCCATTGATGGAATAACTAGGTCATTCAGTATATCCAGGTAGTCAGCTGACCTCATTCCTTGAACACATAGTTGCTGAGCCTAGACCTGACCAACTGCAGCAACCTCGTACATTTTTGCCTCGATTAAATTCAGGTGGCCACTTTTTTTTGGCCAGGCAGTGTATTTTGCCAATACTTAGACCCCTCTTTATCCTTATAGATATATCTGTACTTTTTTTTTCCTATATTAAAAAGAGACTACGACAAATCAAGCGCCATTTTCCGGTCTTAGTCTTTTGTTGCTGTGGCCCCCCACAATATAAAAACACTCACTGTCTTGCTTATGGCATAAAAACGACAGAGGAAAGTTGTATTTCTAAGCATATTTTTCATGCCTTTACTTCTCTCTCTCTCTCACTTTGTGTTTCCAACAGCAGCCGTAAAAATGACACGCACATGCATCATGGCCAATTATGTGAAGTAGATTACGTGAATTAATTTCCATTGAAATGGGAAACACAGGGTTGAGGCTGAACAAAGGTAAACTCACCTCCTGAACGTTGACTTTGATAGTCCCATTGTTATTCTTATCCAGCGTTTTAAAGGCACCTGAGCAAGATTAAGCCAGCAAAGTCAATTTGAGTGTTTTGAGAGCAGCTATTGCCTGATGAAACAGTACAGCCAATTATATGAACTTACGGCACATGGCATCCAGCCTTACGAGACAGCCAATGTAGTTATCAAAATCCATGTTGCCATTCTCATCGCTGTATCTGCGAATAAGCATCTGGAACAGCTGATCACTGAGAGGAAATCCTGAAGAAGAGAGATATATTTTTACACCGTTTACTATTTTACTCATTCGTGGAATTTAACGACTCAAACCAAATAAAGGAACACCAAAAGCAAATGAGCGTTCTACCCTTGGAATAGCAAACTTTCCGTTTCAAGGGCTTTTGCCTGTTTTGATAATTGCTGCTAATAATGCAGCGCATTTGTTAGACATTGGAATAGCAATATGGCCGAAACAAAACTCACCAGCAGCTCTGAAAGCATTGGGCAGCTCATCTGCACCAATCACACCAGATCCATCTGAATCATAGGACTTGTACACTCCCTGGAAAAAAATAAGACATTCTCAAACATTGCATGCAAATTTGCTTTTTTAGTTAGGAAGTCGATTTTGCCAGTAATTTATGGTAATCGGTCAATTTTTTTATTAATTAAAATCAGGACCGTCTCGAGACACAAGATTGAGTCTAAAGGGGAAGAAGTACATACAATATAATATATAAAAATTAACTGACATGTTTCACAATCTACAAATTTAAATCTCCAAATTTATCTTCTGCACTCTGTGTGTATGCTAGCCGCCACGCCTCCATCCTCAGAGACTAAGAGACAGACAGTATGACTGACAACTTTGTTCTCTGGAACAAACATGCTGAAAGCAATGCACAGAGTGAACTCTCTTCCTTCCCGTATGGAGGCGGGAGACAAAAAAACGTTTAATTTTCATTTATTCTGTGATTAATTAGTGTATTTATTATCATCCCAGACCTAGTGGCTATTTTTTCTGAACGAGAAAGCTTGTCACGTTTTAATGCCGTGAGATCTTGTGACACAACATCTTATGGCTGAGGCTTATGCGCTGAAAAGGTTTGGAAGTTTGTAAACAATGGTAGTCCACGATAATCATAGCCAGGATGCTGGTGCTGCAAATGATAAATCGCAACAATCACTTATGAAAGTGTTAAATTGCTTGCAAGCTTTGCCCCTCCAAATAAAAACTAAGTAAAAATGGTCATTATAGCTTTGTTTACATAATAAGCTATTCTGACATTTCCCAATTAACAGTAAAATACTTGTGTGTGTGTGTGCCAACATGAAAAAGTTTTAAGCACTTCTAATTAAAATAATGTTTCCACAAAATGATATCATACAGTGCCATCGTGTTGTTTCAAACATACTTCAACTCTGCTGCCATTGTTGCTAAATCCTTAGAACAACAGGGTTCTCTTCTATGACTCACTGGTGACGGATTAAACACAGACCACAGGAATGCAGTGCAGTGCAGGGGAGAAACACCCATGTTCAACGAATTTATCCAGTCTGCTGTACTTGCCTGCCATTTTTTGATGTTGTTCCAGAGATGTTTGAACTCATGGAAGCCAAGTTTTCCAGTGCTGTCGCTCTACAACAGGATTAAGGATAACACATACAATGCTCATCATGTTGCCACCTGTATTTGCCTGTGGTGTATGGCGGTCCGCTTCCCTTGCATAGCTTTATTTATTTATTTTCAGGGGCTGCCATGAATGTTGTACGAGTTTTGAGACACAGACAAGTAACTCATCCATTACAAATGAGCAAATGTGTTTCTTTTGTTTGCCTCAAATAATACAAGCTAATAATGTCTGTTTTCCAAATCTGTCACACACATCTGTCGAAAGCTCTCAGTATAAGTGGCTGTCTATATAACCAAAGTCGAAACCAAAACAAGCCAGTGCTTGCACATTTACTTGTGACTTTCGCCAAAAACCTAAGGAGAATGGGTGATAAAGAATCATTTCAAAAGATACAAAAACAGCTCAAAAAAGGCAGCTAATGCACATAAAGGGACACACCTATTCCACCTCCAAAAACCTCCAGCAGGGTTTTATGTTTTTTTATATACATGCTGTGACCATGTAGTAACAGACACATTCATGATGACATGTGATCTTTTTTCTTTTTACTGTATTTTGGTCCATTTAAGCATTACCAGAACTTTCTTCCTGGGCAAATTGATTTCCCATAGCAACAGAGAAGCGAATGCTACACCTAAAGTTAACTAAAAAAGAAGCAGTAGTGGCGGCAGCTCCAATATGTAGCGTTACTTTACGGTAGTGGCCAGATGCGTTGTGCGAGTGTGTGGTGAAGCTAGTCGCTAGCCGGCACTTGGTGTTGTATGGCCTGGTGTCACTACACCAGAAAAGTACTTCTTTGGCGTGAGCACTTACAATAACAATGTCGCAGTAGACTGGTTAATATGCAGGTCACATTATGTAAATGGGACGCCATTGGTGGTTTTTGGAAGTTTTTTTAGAAGGCTTTATAAGAGGTTTAGGTGCGTCCCATTAAGCACATTCTTATCTGTCTTTTTTTAGCTGTTTTTATGTCTTAAGAATGCACAGAAAATAGAAAGCTGCGTGTTCATGTCTAATAAAGGGTATGTAGATAGACAGAAGTCACAGCGTACACGTTAATGCTGTTGTATTTCCCCCAGTACTGTGTGGTGGCGGTACGTCAACGCGTAATGAGGTCATCGTCAAATGGCAATAATTGGCCATAACACATTAGCAAAAAGTGAGTAAAAAAACCACAAACAAAAGGAAAAATATTTTTCCCTGTTTTTTCTGTTTATCGTACTTTAATTTCACAAACAACAGAGCCGCCTACAAGTGCTTTGAGATGGGGAGGTACCCACAGCTGCACTTGGTGAAGAGAGTGATACGTGCTATATAGTGGGGTCTCTGATTAATCGCTTTACATAGCAACAAACAATGATCCCTCCTGCCCCGCCTTCTTATTTACTAGTAGACCAGCTGTGCTACGGGGTGTTTGAGTGAGGGAACAGGTGGCGGCCCACCATAAATAAATGAATGTATGGGAAACACTGGCGTAAGTACACAGTGGTTATGTTGCAGACTATTCAGTACTGTATGACATAAACACAACCCCTGAAATGACCCCATTGAGTCTCTGTCGACTTTTTAGTAATGAACGGGTATCGGGACTCCAGTTGGTCTACATAGACGGGTTGTTGGCATCGACATGTTTTAAATACTGTCGCTGGCGTAACACAACAAATAGGCACTCTAAAAATGGAAAGGATACGTCCATGACTGCAACCATGCTCCTGCAAGACTCAATAGTAAAACCATCTGTCTTGAGGTCTCCATCTGAAAGAGAGAGATTGTAAGTGGATTCTTTTACTCATTATCAAAAGGCGATGTGCGGCAGACGAACGGCTTGGTGTTACTATGCATAAAAGATGATGTTAACTCACGTTTGGCAATGATTTTGTTCAGGATGTTCATCAGTTCACTTGGGCTCACTTCCATGTCCTATTTATGTTTTAAAAAATGTCAATCAACATGGATTTAACAGATATGGTCAGAACCCATCTATGTGCTAAACAGGTGGGTGGGTAAGATCTATTGATCGATAGATAAAAGGATAGAGAAGTGGCGGTACACTCACATCTCCGGCTAGTTGCTGGAAGACTCTGCGAAACTGTTTTTCCTCATCACTCTCGTGCTGCTCGGCATATGCAAGAGGTCTTTGGGGTTGAGGCTGCAACATTACAAACATGGTCAGTGTCTGAATTTACGGTGTTGCAATTTGCACACCAAGAAAAACATTTCATGACTATCACTCACGGGGTTGCTGGGCATAAACTGGGATGGGTCGATGTTACTGCAAAAGATCAAATTAACGTCAGAAGTTGAAACTACAAACGGCATGTTTCGGTCTCGGATTAGTCTATGTGCAGGTTCTCACCCGATGACATTAATGAGGCCACCGAGGAACTTTCTGGCAAGCATCTTCAGTCAGCTGTGAAAGACACAGAAAGGTATAAATGGTAGTATAACGCTTGGGTTGAATGATGTTGTGACCGGGTCCAGTTTGGTGGTTGCAAAGTAATTGCATCCAGAAAACATTTTATGCACTGCTAAAAGCAATCCAATGTAGATCAATATGTATTCAGCTAACTCAAAGTGGCAAAAGCACAATAGTGTAGTATGTACATATCCACATATTGTGGGAAATACATTCATTTCATTTTTTTAACAATATGCCATTGGCCCCATTCCAAAAATAGCAATGCGGGACGAAAATGGCCCGCGGGCCGCACTTTGGAAACCGTTTTAGCCTGCGTGACACACCCACGGTCCCTTGGGTGGTGAAAACGCTGCCGCACCCGGAATGCAAAAACAAAAAACTAAAAACGTTGCTTTGTTGCATAATCTCCTTCGGATTCGCAATAAGCTCTCAAACCGGTATTGTGAGGTCAAGTTGACGGTGCTCATTATTAACGCAACAACCACTCCGGAAGTTAACGTGAGTAGTTTACAACTCTGATGTGTTGTCTACTTTATTATTTTTTATCATCAATATCTGAACACACGCCGTGTATATAGTATGAGAACATTTGAATGTGAAAGTGTTGATAAAGGACGAAGCCAGAGGACTTTTGGCGAAAGTAGCTTTTTTTTGCTAACACCAAACTAGCTCGCTAGCTAACTGGTCAGCGACGCAACCTCGCCGTCAAGATTGGACAAGCGTTTGTTCTTACCAATCGCTGCCTACTTCTACAGACATAAACACGTATGGATTTACCGTAACAGGCGACGGCGTCACTTAAGTAGTTAGCTGGATATTCGTTCGCGTCTCGGCAAGGATCGAGTCAGCTGGCACAAGGATCCGTCAACACACCCAAATACCACTGTTGCTAACTTTTCAGTAAGACGAGTAGCTATTGGTTGCCGTCGGGGTCGCAAGGTTACGTCAGCGTCTAATTTGCATGTCGTTTGCATATGACGTATTAAAAACCGCATAGGAGAGACAAAAACGTGAGTAAAAACACCTTAATTGTGTGAATGATTAAGCATCACATGGTTCAGCTCATATCATTTTGTCAAAAAAGTCCCAGATTTTCTGCAATTCCAATTTTTCCAATACTTTCTTTCCTTTTGGAAATAAAGGACTTTTTCAAAGTTGGATATTTCTCACATTTCGGCCCGCGGCCAAAACAGAACTGTCAAATAATTGGGAATTTGTTTTTGGCAAACGGTTTTGGTGTGCGTCATATGGTGTAGGCATTTTCTTTGAACATTCCCTCAAGCGTCTCTCACTCCTAAAACGATGATTGTGTGTGTGTTTAGCGGCGGGTCGAATCGGCTCGAACCGATTGTTTCGAATCGCATCGATTCGAACGAATCGGCTCTAAGAACTGGTTCTTTGAAACGAGCCGGCTTGTGTGATTGGGAGCCAATTGTGAGCTGATTAGTTTTGGCAGACACATTGCTAACATTAGCATTGTAGCATTTTAGTTGTTTTCATGAGTAGAAACTTATATAAACACCAAGCGCTATAATGACAGGTATTAACCATTTTTGTAAAATATAACACGGGAAGACACTTAGCTCTACCATGCTGTTAACGTTAGCACTGTTAGGATGCTAACTTTAGCACGGTACACTCGCACCTTTCCTACTCATTTCTGTTTTTTCATTTTTTGTTTGTTCATTCAGCTCCACGCATTCTGGGTTTCGCATGTTAAACATTACTATGTTAGCACTGTCAGAATGCTAACTTTAGCATTGCACTTGCGCCTTTCCTATTCATTTCTGTTTGCAGCAACCAATGGAAATCCGTTTGAAACAAATAATTACACAGCCGCTAGAGGGCGCCCAAACACTGCCATCATATAAGTCATGAGCCAACCATGGGCCTCCTGGCCAAACCCTGCTTTGGGCTTCCAGAAGGCCCAAACCACTACAACTAGTGAGTGGCAGTATAGACTCGCAGTTTCATGATGACAAGAATAGGAGTGCTTGGGTAGCTATTATTTTCTTAATCCAACCATTGAGTTCTCCCATCTGGGAGGTGTGTCGGTGCTCGATATCATGTTAGAAATGTAATGGTACTTGTTAGAATTCATGTTCCGCTCAGTGACCTGCGCCTCGCCCGTGCTGGTGTTCTTGTGATTATATTGCACTATTGCTTGTCTTCCGAGTCTCCCTAAAGTCTGGAGGTATATGTAATGCACATTATACAAAATAAATGAATTCATAATGAATTAATATGAATAAACAGTAAATTAAATAATGAATCACTTGGAAAGTAATTCAAATCTGAACTGGTCAGTCAAAGGTTTTTGTGCTGTTTTACACACTCGGCATCGAGAAACCTACGAGCCTGCTTGTGTTTTTAATTGTTTATTGTTTACTTTTTTTTATTGCCCTAAATTTTGCTGAATTTTGTATTTATTACATGTGCCGCTGACCTTTTGGCCAGGTCGCCCTTTTGTAAATGAGATCCCGATCTGGTTAAATAAAGGTTTAATTGAAAAAAAAAAATTCAAAACATCTAATAAATAAAAAGATTATCAATCTGTACATAATGTTATACATCAAAACTTAAAAAAATGTAACTTAATTACATTTTAAAATAAAAACATTATACTATGGATTTGTGTTGTATAAATTAAATTAAAATATTTAAATATTTGCATTTGTAATAATGTATGATATGAATGTATTTTTGACTGTGTCCAGACTTCAGGTACTCATTAGCAGAAATGGATTTATTAATGCCTTTTGCAAAAAATGCATGTTGTTGTTTTTCAACATGTTTCGTGCCTCACGCACACACACACACACACACACACACACACACAAAGTTCATCGTCCTCCTGTTCCGCACAAGCGTCCCTCCCCCATCACATCTGCTCCTCCTGGGGATTACAGCGCAAATGTCTGTCTCTGCGGCGGTGGCAGCGGGATTACAAATGCGCTGTGCCCTCTCGGAGAGGTTAACCAATCAGGGCGCGCAGATGCAGGGATTACCCAATCAGACCAAAAGGAGGGAGGGCGGCGGGATTATGGCATGCGTGGAGTGGGATTAGGTCCGCGCGGAGTGCTTTGGCGTGCTGGCCTGCCGCTTCTCTTCTTGCATCTTACCATCCAAACGCCACGTAGAAAGCAACAAATAGAATGTACTTTTATTATTTATAGAACACAATTACATCCAGCATCTCTTCAACGACAACGCCTCCAACAAAACAAAACAAACACGGAAAGCTAACGACAACTGTATGGTCGGAACGCTAACAGCGCACACGCTCATCTCAAGTGTTCTCGTACCAATTTGATGTTTGCGTGGCGGTAATGGGGTCACACCGGGATTACCATGTTTTCCGAAGAGCGCCACGGGATTGTCGTAAAAAGGGCTGAAAGTAGAGGAAGCGCTGGGATTGCTGCGTGGGCGTGTCCGAACCACTTATTTTTTACCTTAACGTAGAAGGCATGCAAACAAAAGAAAAAGGACATAGTATAAATAGGGGCGGAATGAGCAAGGGAGGATGAGGAGGGAGGCCCAAAACAGCCAGGAAGGGAAGGAGAGGAGGTGACAGAGGTTGGTGAGAGACAGAAAGAGAGGAGGATAGGGCAATAATCCCAACTAATTCACTTAGGGCATTGCTGAAGGGAGGCTAAGAGGATTGGGACACTCCCAGAATGAGATCAACTAAAATAACCAAGATGGACCAAGTGAGGCCCGCCATGCCGGCCCATATGACAGTCCACGTCTACACAGGACCTGGGGGTCGTCTGGAAGTGCTTCTGTCCCGCCACATATCAACTTTGGTACCACTTTGATACATTTGGTACATTAAAGATGCGAAAAGCAAACCAAACCATCTGAACAAAACCTCCACATCTTAGTTTAGCTCCAAGTCAATTAGCATTCTAACAGCGGAACACGTTTAAGTGGACATCCCACCGATTGGCTGACTCCATCCATCCATTTTCTATGTCGCTTATCCTCACTAGGGTCGACGTAGTACGCCGGAGCCTATCCCAGCTGACTTCACACTGGACTGGTCGCCAGCCAATCTACAAAAACCTATGGACAATGTAGAGTCGCCGATTAACCTAACGTGGGAGGAAACCGGAGTACCCGAAGAAAACCCACGCACGGAAAGAACATGCAAACTCCACACAGAGATGGCCTAACAGAGATTCAAACCCAGGTCTTCTGACAGTGTGGCCAACATGGTAAATGTTGCACTCAAAGCGCTTTGAGACTGTTTCCGCATTTACCTACTGAAGCAACTGAGGGTTCCGTATCTTGGCCGAGAACACTTCGACATGGTCACGGGAGGATGGAGGATCGAACCAGCAACCTTCAGGTTGGGAGACGACCACTCTTACCACCAGAGCCATGCCGCCATGGTAACCCATCAGCCACCGTATGGCGGATTGGCAGACTTATGTCGACATAGCCGAAAATAGCTTTGACCGTTTTGACTGTGATTTTGCACTCATGGCTAGTAATCTAAAAATACAAAGTTGAAAGGAAGGTCTACCACAGAGGAAGAAATCATCAGTGGTCCTGTGCCAAAGTGGAAAGTCCTTCTTTCAATGGGTCTGAGCCCCTTTATTTCAAGCTTAACAATTGGAATAGTTTAGATTTTCTGACATGAAGTTTGATGACGTCCCCATCAGCAGTGCAGTGCCTTCAACAGTGACTTACCCCCGACTTCATCCCGTGAGCCTAGTTCTGGTCGGTTTTCGGTGCGAAAGAAACTAGTTTCGGTTAGTTGCTGGGGTCTCTTAAGTTAAGAGTTTGGCTTCTCAAAACAATATGAATTCAAAAGAGTAATATATTTTCATCACAAAACCCAGAAAAAATTCAGTCACCTCGATGGCTCAGCGTGGTTTTCTCTCCGTTCGTATCACTGAGCATAGGAGGCAGTCTTCATCGGCGAATGTAAACACTGTGGAATACGTGTGGCAGCGCGCAGTGATACAAACGGAGCGGAAAAATTATTTTGTGACACAAATGTATTACTCCTTTGAACGTATTTTGTTTTGAGAAGCAAAACGCTTAACTTAAGAGACCCGAGTAACAAAAAAACAACGGCTAACGGGACGAAGTGGGGGTTAGGTCATGGTTGATGCACTACACAGCTGATTGGGATGTCATGCAACTTCATGTCAAAAAATCCCACCTGTCCCTTTAACATACGACAACACAGGTCGACACAAAATTCACAACAACCGTATACGCCGACATCAGCTTGGCGGACACTTTATTGTAATAGGACCGGGACTTGACGAGTTGGTCGCCAAAAGCTAGGTCTCACCCGGTCTACGTGCAAAGGTAAGAAACGCATGGAGGGCGCATGTGTGACGTGCCAACTTTTGAGCTGTAGAAACAAACTCTACGGGCGCGCACGTTTTTCCAACTTCCTACGTCTTCGTGTGTCGTCCGTGCGGCCAACATGTGTCATCAATTTTTTCGTACGTCGTCCATATTTTGTACCTTTTGCTGGTGTCAGGTTTGGGCCAAAGGTACATTTTTTAGTACGGGGGAGTTTGGGGAACACCGAAACTCGCGTACGTCCAGTTGTGACGTAGGCTTAAACGGATTGTCGACATAAACTGGTTCCACTGTGTAGAACGATTTTTACAATATGCCGCACTTTGGACGCCCCTGCAGACATGGATCTGGTCCAAGTGCACAGACTTTAAACTTCCAATGATCATCAGTGCGCAAAAGGGTACCGAATAAGTGGCTTTAATATGACACAGAGCTAAAAACAGAAGGTCCTAACTGTCGTCTGCTAACCGCTAACACTGTAGTACTGAACAAATGACATTAAATGAAATAAATAAGTCAAAATAAATCAAAATCACCATCGTGTAACACAGAGATGTCTCCATGTGCAGGACTCCAGTCTTTTCCTACAAACTCCCGGAAAGGCTTCTGAGCAGGTTTGTAGTCCAAACGGACTCATGTGAAGATCTTCTCTACAGGTAACGTAACATCAAACTCATACAAACGAGAAAGCAGCACGCCTCGCACTAACAATACACCCGACGCCAACAAACGTCGCTTTTCTAGAGGACCTGGAACTTCCAGGAGTTTTGGTCCTTATGGTCCAGGCAGTCCATTGTGGTGAAGCCCAGTTTCCAGGCCTGCTGGTCCTTGTAGTCCAGGCAGTCAACAGAGGTGAAGCCCAAGGAGGAGGCAGTGCTGTAGCCCTGCGAAGACAGCGAGGCCGGCGACTGGCTTAGGGAGCCCCCCATGGAGGGCACGGTGATGGGGCTGAGAGCGCCCCCGGTGCCCGACAGCTGCGAGTGCATTGGGGACAGGTAGGCGCTGCAGTCCAGACCGGTGAAGTAGGAGGTGGTGCTGGCGTAGCCTTGGCTGTAGGCTGACGGCTGGCCGTAGCTCATGGGGTAAGGAGAGGGCCTCTGCATGCAGGGGGCTGTGGAGGAGGCCAAGGGGTCAGGGAGGGGCGAGATGGCCGGGCTCCAGATGGACACAGCGGTGTTGCCAGCGCTGGAACTCTGGGCCAGACCGGGGCCTGCCTGGGTTGGGGAGGGGCTAAATGAGGTTGGGTTGGGAACGGGTTCAGGGGCGCTGGCCTCTTGCACAGGTGAGGCCTTCTTCTTGGGGGGGCGGGGTTTGGACTGGCCACTGCTCTGCTGCTGCTGCTGACGGCACTTTGCACGCCGGTTCTTGAACCAGACCTGGACGCACAAACAGAACCATTATATCGTTACAGCAATTCCTGCTCATTTGTACTTCAAGCCAAGCCTAGTTCTGCAATGAGAAATTAGTTTGTTTGCGTCAATCTTTTCATTTCCATACGCAGAAAATGCAAACGTTAGCAATACCACTTACCTACCGTCATCATGGACTAAAACGGAAAAGGGAGGGTGGAGCCTGTAGCTGAGGGAGGATAGAGTCAATAAATCTACTACTACTAATAATACATTCCATTTCCACTTTTATCATATGTACAGGTACTTCTACTTCTTAAATACAGGGTGACCCTAAAGTCAGGACACAGGAAAAAACCCCACCTTTATTATACAATTAATACAAAAAACATGTAATGTATGATAGAAATAGTGATCTTCTTCTTAATTTCATGTATTCATTTTTACACACTTAATATATATTTATTTATATTATATTTATTTGGTATTAATGTTGTTTATTAGTATAAATATTTATAACATTTATTTTTTGTTAAAAAATAACAAAAAATTATACTAATAACTTAAAATATTTATATGTATATTTATATGGATTATTTGTGTTGTCCCTACCGTCTGGACACAGGCAAAAATATACCTGTATAGAGTTACACAAGTAAAACACAAGTACACAAGTTACACAATTATTAAAGGCATATTTAAACATTTTAATTTAATGTATATATTATATTTTATGAATATCACACGAGAGACAGCCTGAACTGTCCAGTTGCGATTGATTGAATGCCCTTCGCATCACGACATGGTTGAATGAAAACATTATAATTTGCATTTATTTCATATATTAGTATTTATATTATCACAGTATATCATCATATATTTGTTATTTATTTTGAAGTATTTAATTGTGATAGTTTCTTAAATAATTACATAAATAAATTTAATAATTTATTATTAGACTTTCCGGGCACCCTGTCTAATCTAATCTGTCTAATCACGCCACACTTATTTTGTAAATGAAGATGTTTTATATGACGTGAAGAGCTATAATTTGACCTCAAATTACGCGGGGTCCATTTGTGTATGTTTTTTATTTAGTAAACAGGCTAGAACCAACCCAGATGTAGCTATATTAATAAGTAAAAAAACAGTTATTAGCATTGTTATTGTTGTTGTTATTAGCATTGTTTTCTCGTTCAGTTGTGTTTATACAGGTCCCAAGAGAGTGGCTACATAGACAAAAATGCATGTCCAATATATTACAAAATTATAATTTAATAGTAATATTTTTAACATATTATATATAATAATTGGATTGATTATCTGTAGTGTGTTTGATTTATATTACTATATTATATCTTTTATTTATTACATAAACAAATGGTCATTAACACGACCATTTTTATATTATTTTTTAATCAAATAATGTATGATTTTTTTCCCACTAGTTAGGAATTCTTAATGATTAATGAAATTAAAATGTTCGTGGTATAATGTGTGCATGTTATACGTGTACAAGTTATGTACAGATTTTAGGTCAGGGGGTCCGAAGTAAGGCCCGGGACCATTTTCCTTAATATTTAGTACAAAAAAATGAATTCATTGCTAATGAGGTGTATCATTAGATATCCATCTTCTACCTGCACACGCGACTCGGGCAAGTTGATCTTGAGGGCCACTTCCTCCCTCATGAAGATGTCTGGGTAGCGGGTCTTGGAGAACAGTGCCTCCAGGATGTCCAGTTGTGTTCTGGTGAAGGTGGTCCGCTCCCTTCGCTGCTTCCTGGGTGTGGCTGCAGAGTTAAAAAAAAAAAAAATTAAAAGGAGGAGGGGTCGGGGACATGAATAAAGTCACCACAGAGAATGTGTGCTTGAAGGCCACCTGACATTGTTTTCCGAAGCAGAAACAAATACGACGGTTGGGAATCTCCTGGTGACTTTGCTTTGGGGGAACGAGTGTTTGCTTATCATACGGAAACATTTCAGTCACTGGCGTCGGTTTGAGGGAGAGAAAACCTTCACTAGTTCAAGTGTAGTTTGCGCAGTCGAAGTCACGGTTATTTGTCCTCCGGGGTGCCAAACGCCTCACAGTGTTTGTTTGAGAACAAGTCAAGTGACGAAGACGTGGGAAGAGGGTTTTGTCTCGCTTTCATGCTAAGACGTATTTATCTGAATGTCGTGAAAATTGGCCGCAGGGGATGGAAATAAGGAAACAAAAGTCAGACTGACATCTGATTCACTATTTGTGTCAAGTGAAGCTACTACTCTATACGGCTGCGGTCAGAAAGGAAGAGATTCACCTGTCAGAAAAAAAACTATGCAGCATGCTAACATAATGAAGAATGTTAAAAATGTGTGTTTACCATCAGCATTTCAACTTTTTCTCTTTACGTTATACATTTTTGCTATTTTCCCTCCCAGTTCTTATTGTAATTGGATTTTTGGAATATGTCAAGGGCCAATAAAAAATGAACTGCGGGCCACAAACGGCCCCCAGGGCAGCACTTTGGACACCATTACAGTTGAGAAGTGACACTATAAGTTGTCCAATGTGAAATTATATACTTAGTGAATATACACGTTTCAGCATCAACATTTCAGGTTTTCCTCCTTATGCTATCCTCCTCGCCCCCTAAAATGGTCCTTTCTGAATACGTCCTGGGACAATTAAAGCATGCCTGGCAGGACACCGACCCCTTCCCTTTTTAATAGTTTCCCTTTTTCCCCCAGTGCTTTAACCAGCACACCAGTATTATGGCGCAATTTCCATTATTTCCCCATTTTTGGGGGGGAAAATGTCCCTTATTTTCACATGCAAATGTTGATAGTGACTCCCGGGGCTACACTTTGGACACCCCCCCACCCCGCCCTTCAAAGAGACGTTCAAACAAAGTCAACTAGGCTGAAATGCATCGGAACCATTTCTTCCAAGCGACTGGCACGGAAATACGAGTTTCTAGACCATTCTTTTTGCGCGCTAAAGTTACGCGTTGTACTTACACGGGTAAGCGACGGTGGTGTGCAGCACATCCATGCCGGGGCCGGGCAGGTTTAAGCCGTTCATTGTGTAATGAGGTTGCTTTATGTAGGACATCATCGTGGCTGCAGACGTTCCGGTCCCCGCTTGTGCGCACGACGGCAGCCGAGGACCCTCAACTGGGACGTCAGGAAAGACTGGACCCCCCGCTGTGACACTTCCACTGATTCTATTCTCTTTCTTTCTTTTTTGCTCAGTTGGGAGCGCAGAGCCGCGCCGCAAGCTTTAGCCGAACTTCTTCTACTTCTTCGTCCTCCTCCTCCCAAGTGTGCACAGGGTGTCGCGCAGGTGAGGCCTCCGGCTGCCTTCACGCCTTGCAGGGTACGCTCCACTGAGTTTTCCTCGCCCGCTCAGGCTGCTAATTAGAGGACGGCTAGCTGTCGCTCCAGCGAAACCCCGCCCACTACAACGCGCACGCCTGCCACGCGCGCAGCCACACGCAACAGGTTGCAGGCACCACTCCGTTTATTGCAGCTCTGGGGCAACCGCCCCTGGGGGGTGGGGGTATGTATTGTTGGCAATGATGTTCCGCAGTGTTCCGTTTTTGAAACCGCACGGCAGAAATTACATACAGGTCCATTTATTTGGGGGTTCGGTATACTTTTCATCAAAACAGACAGAATGTTGTGTTGCTGCTGGATGTTAGCATCAAAATGGACAACGCAAGTGCGGAGAAGCAGATACATATTGAGTCTTATAAATACGATTCCATGATTGCGACAAGGCTGTAAAGCATTATACATGTTACAAAAACAGCACAAATGACAACTCACGTTGGGATCCTTTCAGACCCTGATGGATCAACTTTGCTTAAATGTTTGTAATCATGCTCCACATTGTTCAGTTTTGGAAATCAAACTGCCAAAAGTACATCTACAGTCCATGGCAGGGCCGCGTTTGCTGTTCAGTCTCATTACCAGAAGTGGCATCTTTGGGGTGACACCAAAGCAAGTAAACAAACGCTTTTTAAACTAGAGGGTCGACTTGGTCTGGTATAATTCTCATCAAAATAGTAGTCATGCCAAAAGGTTGTGTTGCTGCCGGAAGCTTGCAATATGTTTTATTTTATTTTCCAAAGAAGGTTCAACACAAAAACAGATGAAGCTCATCCACCTCGAGTCCTGTTCTTTGCAGTGATCATGTCACTGATGACTGCTATGAAAGAACACTTTTAGTAGCATTTGGCTTGAAAGCACACAAAGAACAACATCACAGTTGCCACAAGACAGAGTAAGTCATGTCTTGTTTACATATTGTGTTCTAAACACTATTCCATCATTGCGACAAGGCTGTCCTTGGCACCATGAATTGTAAATGCAAATTTACCGTTGGCTTTCAAATATTCGTGATTACATGCGTTATTCTCATAACATTTCCGACTTTTGTCTTGTAATAACGTCTTTTTTTCCTTGTAATATACTTTTTTTTTTGTAAAATTACAACTTTTTTCCTCTTAATGTTAAGACTTTTTTTCATTGATATACGATAATTTTACTATGACTTTTTAGTGGGAAATTTACGACTTTTTGTCTCCGCAATAGTTTTTCTAGTAATATAAACAAAACATTTCTCGTAAAATTATGAATTTTTTCCATAACATTATGACTTTTTTTCTACGTAGTAGATTCACGTTTTTTTTCCTCATAATATTATGACTTTCTTGGGAAATGTATGACTTTTTTTCTTGTAACATTCCATTTTTTTCTTGTAAAATTATGGCTTTTAA
>QODF01000159.1:1012265-1028615 GCA_024372805.1 Oostethus manadensis | reverse complement strand
GATGGGGTCTACTGTGCAGGTACGTTCCATTCCAAACTTTTTTACGATCCGATCCAGCAGAATCATTGGGGATGTTTGACGCCGACCCGTGTGGCGCATAAGAAGAGCCTTGCTAGAAGATGTAAAGCTTAGCGTCTGATCAGTGTCCTAATCTGCAGCGAGACATTGGCATGCATTTTCATATGTTGGCACGCCGAACAGGAACTGAATGCTTCACCTTGTTTTTATTTAGAGTTGGATCCTCCACTCATCACTCGCCTTGTTTGTGGGCCGGAGAAAATCCAAGCGGGCGTGGATTCGGCGAACGCGACACTGATTGGTCATGACCCGCTCGTTGGCCACCTGAAAGACGTCACGTGTTGGGAGGCCACGCAGAAAGATGGCATCGTGTGGTACCAAGCTGATGTTCAGGAAGGTGCCTGTGGAAACACACTGAGGGTAAAAAGCAGCAGATGCAGGACTGTAGACATTTGGTTTCATGGCAAAGGCAAACATTTGCATGTATGGATGAGAACCTTTCTCCTCTTGCTGCCAAAATGTTTTCTTCATAATTGTTTTCAAATCCTACAATATCTGCTGTTTTACATTTTCTTTATTCCCGTACGTTAGTTTTTCGTACAAAGTTTTCCTTGACAAAATTCAAATGACATATTAAAGGTGAAATAGGAAAGTAAAATTACAGGCAATATTTCAATTTGTTGTCATTTTTATTTATTGAGTATAGCTCGCGGGCTGCAAGTCAATACTTTTGGAATGTTTTTTCCAGACCAACGGCACACATGCCACCTACTCCAACACGTTATTCATCTACCCAGCCAACGGTTCTTTCGCTCAGCCCCTGAGTCTTCCTTTCTCATGCGTGTATCCCCTCAAGACCGACGCCAGACTGAACGTGGCCATCACGCCGACCCTAGCGTGAGTGTTTATGTAGATGAAAGATCAAATCGCCCTGACATGTTCTGGGACAATCCACGGACCGCCGCTTTTGTGGTACATTTTGTACCAACACTTTGTACTTCTTAGCTTCCAGTATAGAAAGTTTTCTATTTGAATATTTCAAGGTGTTGTTTTTGTGTGAAGGCGTGATGAAAAGGTTGGCGACCTCCAGAACCCTCATGATCCAGCAAGCCAGCCAGGAGCTGCAAAGGTGGACCCAGCACACGTGTCCTACATGTATGTCCACAATAATTAGTAGGAGGCATAAGATGGGCTGCACTTGGCATGCACAAAAACCCGAGGAAAGCATTTTGCTTTGAGTATTTGTGTCTTTTGTTGACAGGAAGGAAGGTGTCTTTGTTGGCTCAGGTGCCAAACTGGGAGCATCAATGGTCCTGTTCAACAACTCGAACTATATAAAGCCGTATGCGGCGGGTACGGTGGTCCTTCCGGTGGGCTCACCATTATATGTGGGGGTCTTTGTGAGAGATCCCCGCTTAGCCGTTGTTTTGGAGGAATGCTTCGCTTCTCACTCATCAGACCCGAACGGTCCTGAGCGATTCCCCCTCATCCAAAACAAGTATGTCCTTTGCTTAGTTGGGGCGCATATAATCAAAAAGATTGAACCACGAGTGGATGCCTTTCAAGCAGCTGTTATTTTTAATCAAGTATAAGATGCTGATTAGAAATGTTTTTATTAGAAGGCCCAGTGACCTCCACCAAGTGTCTGTGATCAAGAGCGGCTCATCCCACCAGGCTCGGTTCTCCACCCTGCTCTTCAGTCTTCAGGGAGAATACCGAGATGTTTACCTCCACTGCAACCTCAGCTTGTGTGACAGCAAGACTTCCACCTGCAGTCCCGTTTCTGACGGTAAGAATGTCGTTAGTCACCAAATGCTTTTCATGTTTTGGCGAATCACATGAAGACACCCCCATAATGTTTTGTTTAGAGTTGGAACAGTCACTCAGGCACCTCAGCTGTGGCTCGGACAAAATGAAAGTGGGCGTGGATTCAGCCAGCATTAGACGCACTGGTTATGGCGCACTCGATGGCAACCTGGCAGACCACGAGTGTTCCCGGGGCACTGAGAAACATGGTGTGGTCTGGTATGAAGCTGACGCTCGGGCGGGTGCCTGTGGAAACAAACTGACGGTAACGTACTCTAGACATTGAAATCATTTCATGAAGTTTTGCATTTAGTATTGAGCAAAACCAGTATGCTGTTGGTGCTTTTTCAAGACCTACTTGGTTAAAGTCCTTGATCATCAAGCATCAATAAAAGGCTGTATTTGATGTTTACGAGACCAAAAATCTGGTTGCCGTGGGTACGGTAGATGAGGTTGCGAAATAAGTAGATAAGTCTTACGTCTCGAAGAAAGAATGACGGGGAATCAGAAGGAAAGAGTACGCGGATAGGGGACCTGTGGGGGTGTTCTGACTTGGAGTGGTGGGCTCGCTGGGACTTCACTCATCACTACTTACTTACCCTGCAACTCTGCTAATCTACACTCTACTAAACCTTACCACCGGCTCACCCATCGTGTAACCGGAGTCAGTCCTCCAAGACCCAAGTTTAGACGCAACCGTAGAGACACACCTCAAACGTACAAGAGGAGCACGCACCAACTCCGCTGTCCTCCTATATGTGCTCTGTGGTTGGCTGGCGACCAGTCCAGGGTGTACCCCGCCTCCCGCCCAAAGCCAGCTGGGATAGGCTCCAGCATACCTGCCACTCTAAAGAGGATAAGCGGCATGGAAAATGGATGAATGAAGGATTTAGAATGATTATAGTCAACCTGGTGTTGGATCCCCACCGTGTGTTTACTACTGAAAAGTCATTTATCTACGTGTCCAATGTAAATTTATTTTGATCCACTAAAGGTCCAATAAAGACCAGGGCTCTGATGAGCCAACACGCCAATCCCAAGTTGTGAATGACAACCCACCGAGCCGGCAAGTATCAGGGTTACATTTACGCAGAATATTAGAGCATTGGTCCAAAACACGTCTCAGGCATAATAATGAGAAGACAACTTTTATTGACAGGGTGGAAGGTGTATTTGTAGGCTCAGGTGCCAAACTGAAAACCTCCATGGTCCTGTTCAAGAAATCAGACTATAAAGAGACTTACGAAGGTGGTGTGGCGGTCCTTCCGGTGAGTTCTCCATTATATGTGGAGGCGTCGGTGGACAAGGAAGATCCCGACCTGGCGGTTGTTTTGGAGGAATGCTTTGCTTCTCACTCCTCAGACCCTGACCTTCTCCAACGCTACCCCCTCATCCAAAACAAGTATGTCTTTGCTTGTTGGGATGACCAGATGCATTCATAATGCTGATGGGAAATGTTGTTTTTATTAGATGTCCCATTGACCGCAAGAAAGTGTCTGTGTTTACCAACGGCGCATCCCTCAAGGCTCGTTTCGTCGCATTGTTCTTCCTTCTCCACGGAGAATCCCGAGATGTTTACCTCCACTGCAGCCTCAGCCTGTGTGCCCGCAAGACTTCCTCCTGCGTTCCGGTGAGTATAATGTTGAAGAACACTTGTGTGTAAGATCCGAGTTGTAATGTTTTCCACATGTAGTCCTGCACAAGAAGACAACGCGCTGTCGTCATGTCTTCCCCACTCAAGCCCCTAATCGTTGGACCAATCACTTGTAAGTTATCATGCTCTATTTTAACATGCGGAGATAGTCACCATATTTTCCCTTCCTATTTTTCCAGGGGAGAAATCGCCCGAGTGACGTCCAAGGCATTTTCCCGGAAGGTTTTTGATACCGACACGTGTCATCTCCAAATGTTACACGTGTTATTGATGTGGAATCTCGTTATTGATGTGGAATCTCGTTATTGATGTGGAATCTCGTTATTGATGTGGAATCTCGTTATTGATGTGGAATCTCGTTATTGATGTGTAATCTCGTTACTAGTGTTATTGATGTGTAATCTCATTAAGTGTTATTGATGTGTAATCTCGTTATTGATGTGTAATCTAGTTACAAGTGTTATTGATGTGGAATCTCGTTATTGATGTGTAATCTCGTTACAAGTGTTATTGATGTGTAATCTCATTAAGTGTTATTGATGTGTAATCTCATTAAGTGTTATTGATGTGTAATCTCGTTATTGATGTGTAATCTCGTTACAAGTGTTATTGATGTGTAATCTCATTAAGTGTTATTGATGTGTAATCTCATTAAGTGTTATTGATGTGTAATCTCGTTATTGATGTGTAATCTAGTTACAAGTGTTATTGATGTGTAATCTCGTTATTGATGTGTAATCTCGTTACAAGTGTTATTGATGTGTAATAAATTTTATAGATGTGTAATCTCGTTACAAGTGTTATAGATGTGTAATCTCGTTACAAGTGTTATTGATGTGTAATAAATGTTATTGATGTGTAATAAATGTCATAGATGTGTAATCTCGTTACAAGTGTTATTGATGTGTAATAAATGTTATTGATGTGTAATAAATGTTACAGATTTGTAATCTCGTTACAAGTGTTATTGATGTGTAATAAATGTTATTGATGTGTAATAAATGTTACAGATTTGTAATCTCGTTACAAGTGTTATTGATGTGTAATAAATGTTATTGATGTGTAATAAATGTTACAGATTTGTAATCTCGTTACAAGTGTTATTGATGTGTAATAAATGTTATTGATGTGTAATCTCGTTACAAGTGTTATTGATGTGTAATAAATGTTATTGATGTGTAATAAATGTTACAGATTTGTAATCTCGTTACAAGTGTTATTGATGTGTAATAATTGTTATTGATGTGTAATCCGGAAATGTTCCAAGTGTTATTAAGAAATCCGTATTTGAGTTCACCAACAGTGACGTATTAGTTTTCAGTGGTTGAGACGTGCAGGGCTCTCCCAACAGATAGGCAGGGAGCTCACCCATCAAGGTTTGAACAATGTGTGTATTTAATGACAGATTCCAAAAGAGCAAAAAGACTTTGAACTCACCGTAAATAATGTACAATGTTGCCAAACAGCTGAAGGATGACGTAGTAAAAGTTGTGGATTTTGTTCATGTTCTGGCACTTGGCTTGTGTACGGATGTCTTTTATTCATTTTGATTGTGTTATTGGTGTGGATTGTATAAATTCTGGTCTTCATACCACCGGCCCAGGGGCTCGAGAAGGAAAGCAACATGCAGGTAGAGCTGGTGTATTGCATGTCCCTGTTAAATGAATAAAGTATTGAACGTGTGGCAATACACTTCATGGGTTATCAGTTCTTTTTGCAGTGAGTCTCTGAAATTGGATGTGTCAAATAATTTTCTGCTCATAAAAGGGTAACCGTGTGGTAAAACTGCTATTATTGACCCCAAAATTAGGTGTCCAAACTTCAGCCCCCGAGCCAAACGCGAACGAGGCAGTCTTCACAAGAAAAGATCAACATACATTTGTTCAGGTGAACCATAAATGGACCTCTCCCCACTTCCTCCCTCATGCTTTATGGCCCCAAATCCAGATCAAAGGCTTAAAACCACAGAAGTCATAAATTCTGAAACTGGAAAAATATATATGCCAAAAAAAACAAGAAAGCAAAAAATTCAAAAACCCTGTGCTAGCACAGTCACCACTGATTGCATTTGGTAATATAGGGATGATTTGGCTGAGTTTTTATGCAAGCGCCATGAATGCTTGTCTGTGTGTAACGTAGTACCTGTCCTGTGATTGACTGGCAGCCAGTGCAGGGTGTACCTTTCTCCTGATGTGAGCTGTCACATACTGTCCACATACTGTACTGTCCTCGACCCACTTTGACTGTTACATGTGTATGCATGGCCTTGTATGATTGGATGACAACAAAGAAGACAAGATATGAAGCATGGCGACACAATGACTGTAATGCTACGATAACGTTGTTGTTTGGAAGAAAGTCGCATGGCAATGAAATGCAAGGGTTTTATTTCACACTTGCACACATCGCACACTGCAGTGTGTGGAATCGGATGCAAGCGGTCGTTTGCCGACAACTTTTACGAGCCTTTTTTATCACCATCGTCATACTCGTGGCTTTAACAGCATCGGAATGTTTCACTGTTTGAACGTCACTTTGATCAAGTTGAAGAGTTGCTATCTCCTCTGAAGAACAACATGACTGAGGGACATCCTGGAAACTGCACATTCTCTATACATTGTTGACCTTGATTGACAGCTATCCTTGTACATTCCAAAAGGATACCAGATCATTCCAATTTGTTGTTGGTCTTTGAGATATGGCTGAATGACAGACTTCATTGACACGCACGCACGCACACACGTTGCAGGTTTAAATGATCTCACGACAGGGGGCCAGACGGGATGCTGATTCCAATGGCGTGGGTGTGGCCGGGATCCGCCACGCACACACCAGCCCGACGGCGATGGAGATACCCGGCCGGGGAACGCCAACAGGGTGAGTCTGCTGCCCTCCTCCAAGCCTCTTTCCACCCTTCCCTGGTTCCTGTGGCAGAAAAAGACGGCGTCTGGGATCCGCCTTCTAAAGGAGGGGCTAGTGCGTCCTGCTGTGCAGTGGAGGACGTGCAGCAAGACTCCGCCGGTCCCACGCCCACGGCAGTTCCCGCCAGCTGCTGCAATCACTTCAGTCGCGCCTCCCAGGGCGTTGTCCGCTCCAGTTGCAGCTCCCAGGGCGTTGTCCGCTCCAGTTGCAGCTCCCAGGGCGTTGTCCGCTCCAGTTGCACCCCCCAGGGCGCTGGCAGTTCCTGTCGTGTTAGTGTCAGAACTACTACTACAGTTATTCCCATCTTTGCCAGATTGGCACCCCAGTACCCAAGTTTTGTTGTGAACCAATCAAGTGACATTTTATCTCTCCCTGCATTTTCCGCTAACTCTTTACTCAGTTCACTAATTCTGGACATTGCTTTGATAAAAGTCACACCTTCTGCAGTGTTAATGTAATTATTGGACATGTTATGATTCTTTGATTAATGAACTGAACATTTCCTATATTGTACTTGGCCGTGGTGCAGAGTTTGGCATCCGGATTGATTGATTGCTTCTGTGGACAGGTCTCTTTTATACAGGTAACGAGCCGAGAGGGCTGCCAATGTCAGCTCGTTACCTGTATAGGATCCACCTGGGAGCTAGAGATCTTGCTGACGGATAAGCAGCCGGTGTATTTTGTTCTTCAACAGCGAGTAGATGGCGTCAAAGAGACTGCAGGGATGAAAGCATGCCACGAAAAGCCATGTCTAGGAACTTGAGTTGAGATCCAGCAAAAGGTGGCTCCCGACCTGATGAGGCTGTCAATGGAGTACTGAAGATAGATCTCCAGCATCTAAAAGCAGAAACAAAGCAACATGAAAGTTGATGACAGGGAAGGTTAGAATTTACGTATGCCCTTAGGAGCATGTACAGTGTGACTTACCCGATTCATTCATATTAGGTATTAGTTATTTATTAGTATATTTGTTGCTACATGACAAAAACAAGTAGGTGCAGTAGATTCTCATGAAACAAACAAGACCCGGTATTCATGATATGCACGTTCTTACGGCTGTGCAATTGGCCAATTAGTTGAAAGGGGCGTGTTAAAAAAAAATAGCAGTGCGGCATTCAATCAGTGATCAATTAGTGAAAAAACAGGCGGTCCCTATTTAACGATGAAAGCAGCATTAGTTCTACATCATTTCTCTTTGAAAGCCTGAGGAAAATGGCTCCTTTAAGACATCGTTCAGAAGAACAGCGTACTTTGATTGGACGTACGTTGATTGGAGAGGAGGAAACATCCATCCATTCATTTTCTATGCCGCTTATCCTCATTAGGGTCGCGGGTATGCTGGAGCCTATCCCAGCCGGCTTTGGGTGGGACTTAAGAAGAGCTAACTGTTGATACCAGCGTGAAGTCCCCATTACCTCCAGTCGCCGTTAAGACATCTTATCTTCATCCAGCTCCATCTCAAATAACGCCGCCTGGGGGAGGGGGGTCAGCATGTTGGGCCAAACCATTAGAAACAGCATAGCGCGTCCCAAACTGATGCAAAATCCAATCCAATGCAACCAGCAAACAACAAACTGTTGGATAGCCTATGAGCATTTTTTGCATGCTTCTTAACATTTGGAAATACCTTCCAGGAAGGAAAGGCAGAATAAGGGAAATTGCCACCAGACCGTGTACCAGCTCGGTCGGGCATGTCTGTGCGGAGTTTGCAAGTTCTACCTCACACATTCCAAACACATGCTTTTTTTGCCAACATCACCTGGATGACCAGCCGGTTTGAAGTCAACATGGGCAAAACATTTTCTATTTGTGTAAAAAGGGCTGGTAAATACCAGAACGTACTTCCACACTGGACCCGGCAAGGTTCTGATCAGGTCATCTCCCGTCTGTGAAAATATAAACTTTAATGGGAACCCTGCTGAGGTACACTTCTAATCAACATTACCGTGTAGTGCAGTGGTGGCCACTCGTCTTTGTTCATTGGCAAAAATCCCCAGCAAGTGCTCAAAATCAGATGCGCCGCACCTCGATACCAGTGCCAGAAAAGAGGAAGTGCTCAGTTTGTGTCTGGAGTCACCGACACAAAGCCTCCACTGCAACCGCATTCTTGTGCACCTACGGCGACTTGCAGGAGTTTAGGCAAAAGCAGATCGCCGCCTTGGCTTCATCAGTTAGAAAAAAGGTTGCCAAACTCGTGCCATGGGGGGCCGAAACCCTACAGGTCTTCCATCACCTGCTTTCATAACCATCCGGAAGGAAAACCTGCAGGGTCTCGGCCCACCATATTCGCTGTACTAAACATGGTCATCGCCAGTTTGGCATTTTTCTCTCGCCTTAGTGTTCCCCCCGGGCCAGCTGTTATTAAGGCATCTCTATTTTGGGGAGCCCGCCAACTGACAGGCGTCCCTGGAATTGTCCAAACGTCCCTGGTCCCCTACCTGTCTCGGCAGAATTCAACGATACTGCAGCTCTGCTATTGGATGTCTCGATTGTGCAAAGATGAGTTCGTCTTGCCGTGATGAAAAGCTGAGCTGGCTCACGTTTAAAAGTCACTACACCTTCCTCCGCTTGACTCGAGGACACCTTGCGGTGCTTATGGTCGACGTGAGAAGATCGTGACTCCTCTGACCTCATTGTGGCCGTTAAGACAACCCTAACCCTGACTAGACTAGAATGATCCACTCCATTCACAGACATTTCAAAAGTCACAGGAGAGACTTGATTCTGCCTTGATTACTCTTGCAAGGATTGATTGAGGTTCTCAGGATTAGGAATGCTAAAGGACTGAATCCAGTTAAGCCTTCACCTCCCCTCCTTGACGCCTCATCTTCTTCTTCTTTGGGCTTGTCCCATTTCAGTGGCTCACGTGTTTTTGCATGTTCCTTTGTCCGTACAACCACGATGTCCTCGCTAAACACATGTAGACCCCTCCTGTTGGCTCTTTCCAATATTCCCATCCTACCAATATCATCCCAATTCGCCCTCTCACACGGACAAACCTTCCCAAGTTCTCAGCCGTTTAATGTGGACCGGGTCTCAGATCTGCTCCTTTCTAATCATGCCCATCCTCGTCACTCCCAAGAACAGAAACATTAGCCAGACGGAGTAGATGACGACAAAGGTGTCTTACCTCTCCAAGCGCCTCCATGTTTGGGTGGTGTAGCTGGTTTGCAATTGCGCAACCACCTCAGAACACAAACCTAGCTCCTCCTGTTGCCTGCTGGACACATCTGGAAGGTTGGTAGGTCCACAAGTTGGACCAGACGCGTTGGAGATGGAGAAGAAAAGGAAGACGTTGCAATTGAACCAACCAAGCCCTGACAGTCTGGGAAAGGTTTAGAGGTCTAAATCTGGAATGGGTGGTTGGGAGGCCTGTGACATTCGCTGCAAAGAACAGGGAGGAGGTGAGAACAGGGGGATGGGGCAGTAGTTCAAGTACATTTTATGTATAAGTATGGATTTACTGTCGCATAACCATTACTGTGGAAATAGCTGGCAACACAAGTGAGTAGCACGATCATTCTGTTTGGTCTCCAGGCGAGAATGGTGGTGGTAATGTACGAGTGCAGCTGGCTTCAAGGAGCTGTGGTTCATTTTGGAAAAGATGAATTCCAACATGTACTGTGACATTCTGGAGATCCATTCCCTTGATGGTGGCACCAGTGAGCTGGCTTTTGTTAGAAAAGGTGAATAGCAACAGTTACAGAAGATCATTGTGAACATTCATTCCTTTGGTGGTGGTGATCTGGGGCTGCGTGCGTGCTGCTGCGTCCAAACACACTTGCAAAAAGTGTCTTGCTGAGGAAGATGACGGTGACGGAGTGGACAAGTCTCCTTCATGCCTGAACCCAGTGCAAGGTGTACCGTAAGACTTGCAAACCACTTCTAAGTTAGCGTGTGAAGAAAACGTTAGTCCAGGAAAGCAAGCATGGCCGAGCAGGAGGTAAATAGTGCGTGCAGTACACAGAAGGCAAGCATTGGCGGTGGGGGGTCACAGCTGCTTCAGAGTGTCCTTCTATGAATATCTTACAGCCTCTCAGATATTCATAGTTTACAACCACATCCTGTTGCACGTCAGTCACTGTTCTTGTGGAAACACAAACAAGTCCAAATCCAAAGAAACATTGATTATTTGGGAGAGAAGCTTTAATTTCAGTGTCATCCTGAGCAGCAATTTGAACAACAATGTCAAGTTAGGAAAAAACAACGTTTTCTATTACACTTCAATTTCAACAATTCATTTTTTTTTATCTCTGAACGTCAACATAACATTGCAAGTCAACTTTGAAACGCTGCATGTAAATAATCTGCATGTGCGGTTTGGTCTTAATTGGGAAAGTTCAATAGCAGAGGTAGCCGGAATAGTTCTACTCATCCAACCCAAAGACAGACTGACCCGTGCTGAGATGCTACCTTCGCGTACACGAGTGCTCTACCCAACCTATGGTACGTTGTATAAGCCACCAGCAGATTTGTTGTTTTCATCAATGCTACAATGAGCATACAGACCTAGAATGTTCCTCGGCGGACCTCCGCCAAGGCTGAGCTGCCACTGGAGTCTAAATGAATAACCAACTGGTGGGGCGTCATTCGTGTATCCACATGTTGCCAGATGGATACACGTGGCACATCCATCATCACTGCCATTGTTTCTGCCAATGCCTCTGCAACCTCCATCTACATCCTCACCAAAATGTTTCTTCCTTGGCCCGTATTTGTATTTTTTGCATAACCCTGTGAAACCAGTGCTTTTGTACTTAAGAATCTAAGCTTGCTCTAAGTGTACTGAAGTGTGAAGGGTACCACTGTCCAGATAGTGTTCTCAATTTTGTGGGCCCCTCCTTAACATCTACAGTAAGTTCAGCGTACGTGCGACCCACACCCTTAAAAGGTAAGTTTCACAAAGTGAAAGGTCCGATGGGTGGGCAGTACTACAAATACTACTATGGCGAAAAACAACTTGAACTCTGAACGAGTAACTTTCTGCAAAACACCCGCAGCATGATAATTCAATAAATGACCAATTTTTACCATCCTGTTACGCCACATCTTTGTAGTGTCCCCACAGAATCTGCCACTCTTTACTAACTTGATTCTGACCTGAACACATCAACAGCAGTGCCACTCCAGCACCACATACGTATCTCTAATTCACTAACACGCCTCTCGTCCGCTCATCCCGGCATTCTGGGAACGACATTTCCTCATTGTCACTGGACGACTAGGACACAAAATCACAACTGCCGTTATATTGTGTGTGTGTGTGTGTGTAAATACAAGCATAATATAAAGACATTCTCACTGACGTATCAACATAACTCTTATTGTGGAAGTACAATTTGTTGCATTCAAGTATGCGCTGCAATCCCATAAAATACACCCCCAATTAAAACACACTTAAGTTACGAGGCGTCTTTGAACGCAACCCTCCGTGACTCATAATAACACAATGCAAGTGTGAGTCTAGCATCAGGCAAATAGACTTTCAGCTGTCATTTATCGTTTTCTTCATAAAATACAGAAAAATGTGCACGTTTCACACAGTGGCAAATGATTCATCACAATCAATGACTTGGAAGACTGATTAACTCCATTACAATTTGTAATCATTTGACAGCCCGAATGTTTATACGTCAGGGATGCCGTGTGATTCAAAATTTTAGTGAGATTCATCAGTTTTCAAATAAATTAATGAATAATCAGCATTTGCAACTGTCTGAAATATGCCCATTTATGCCCACTGTACTTTACATATACAGTATGATTGCATGTACAGTATCAACAGCTCCAAATGAACTGAGAACTAAGTCAAGGTCAAATATAGCACACATGAGTGAAACCCGTAACCTTGCTGCTATGAGCAATGAGGGGTGAGTTCAATTCACGTTTTGATGTTATTTTCTGGGATTTTTGAGCTTAAGTCAATGCAGAACATTGTTTTTCCACAATAAAAGTTACAAAGTGAGTGATAATATGCACACATTTTTGTCTTTATCCTCTCCTTTATCTACTGTTTGGGAGCACACATAAGAGGATGCTGTGAGGTTCAGAGTGTCCCTGAATGCATCTTGCGCCAGCGACCATGAGGATGTCCCATTTTGAGGCTGAGTGAACTACAGACGTGTTGTGAGTTGTGAGGTGGAGATACATGTATGGTGTTGGAATTGCACTATTGTTGATGTGTTCAGGTCAGAATTCAGTTTTTCAAGGGCCTGCCCCTATGATGCTTTCCACAGAGGACCAGAGAGAGTGAAAAGGACCCAGTGTTGGCTCTTTCTGGTTTCAGTCAGGGATGACTTAAGAGCGAGATCGGCGGCTGATTCTCCAAAGCAAACAGGTCCAAAGTGCTCCGTTTTCAACAAGCTTCCTTTGGGCGTCTGGCGGCGGAAGGTAATAGTTCAAGAGGTAGACTTAAGTTGGGCTGCGTCCGATGCCAGGTTGCTTGAACGATGACCATGTTCAGAAAATCACTCCAAATGTAAACACTTCCTTTTACACGCAAAGGGTTAGAACCAGGACATGCAGTACAGCACAGTGGCGTCTTCTTGGCGCCAAACCGCCTCAGACGTGAAAGGCCTGGAAGACCCACGTCATGGCCACCAAAGACTGTCTAATAACAGCAGTGTACATGCGTTACTCGCTAGAAGGAAAATGTGTGCAGTATGAATAACTCACATTGTGGCTCAAGCAGTGACCAGCTTCCCCGATCCAATGTCAATTCTACCATTTGATAAATAACTGACAGGTTGTTTAGTTGCCATCCATCTCATGATCCAATGAAGCGGTTCCCTGGAAGCGCAGGGCTTGGGCTCAGCGTATGTGTGTGTGTGGAGGCCTCACAGGCTGGGCTGAGGACTGGCGCAGGCACTGCTGCCAACACTGGACCCAGGACTTGACCGTGAGGCGGGCGTGTTGGGGACGAAGGCGTCGGCACGATCCGTCTGGTGCTGATGGATGACCACCACCCTGGAAGAAAAGCAGCAGGGTCAAGTAGTAGATACAGTTCCATATGCAGCCTCTGCAAATGATGACACCAGGAGCTCGGAGCCCACACCTGGTGGGTGCACACCTGGGTCTGGGTGGATTGATGGCTTCTTCTCTGTGCTGCTCAAACTTGGAGATGTAGCTACACTTGGACCACTAGTTGGACACAAACACTATCAGGTTGAGTAGTTCCAATTCAACAACGCTTGTGTTTTTTACCGTATGAGCAGGATCACTGGTACCCAGATGAGCTCCTTTCTGACACAAAGTCCTGAGCAGATTGACACCTGCATGAAAACACAACTTCTTATGTCTGCCTCCACTTCTTCTCACGTGTTGGGACTTTTACTTCAAATCTTACAGCCTCAGAAAACCAGAAAAGCGTCGTCTAAACGTTGATGTCAGATGCTGTTTTTGGCCCATGCACGGTAGATAGAACAGCACGACAAATGAAAGGAAGGAATCAATGAATCTTTAACGTTACTTGTATCTTGACAGAAGACGTGATTGATGAGCCTGACATGTGTCAGCAATATCTACATAGCCATTAGTCTTTGGCTACGAGTAATTTTACCAATGCAAATGTAGGCAATTTCAATGTATTGTTTGTCAAAATGAAGCATTTCAAGCGTAAACGAGGCTAAAGAAAGTACAATGCAAACAAAAGGCATTCAGACGATGCATTCAGAAACGTTGTGACAATATGTCGAATTCTGCACTGCTCAATAGGTGTCACTAATGTCGCATGGGCCAACACAAGAAGTATTGTACAGAACAGCAAGTACAAACAATATGGAGAGAACAAAAAGGAAGTCTCCCTATGATAATATGCATGAGTGTATATCAAATACCTGATTTTTTATTCTTTGCATGTTTGTCTCACTTAAATGTTTTGGATCATCACACGTGTATTAAGGGGGGGAAAAACTGTATGTTTCAGCTCCTTCCAAAGATGCCTAATAGGATTTAGGTCAGGGCTCATAGAAGGCCACTCCAGAATAGTTCAATGTTTTTATCTCAGCCATTCTTGGGTGCTTTTAGCTGTGTGTTTTGGGTCATTGTCCTGTTGCAAGACGCACGACCTGCGACTGAGACCAAGCTTTCTGACACTGGCCTGCACATTTTTCTCTAGAATCCCTTGATAGTCTTGAGATTTCATTGTACCCTGCACAGATTCCAGACACCCTGTGTCAGATGCAGAAAAGAAGCCCGGCAACATAACAGAGCCTCCTCCATGTTTCACAGTAGGGACAGTGTTCTTTTCTTGACATGCTTCATTTTTCCATCTGTGAATATAGAGCTGATGTGCCTTGGCAAAAAGTTCAATCTTTGTCTCATCTGTCCATAGGACATTCTCCCAGAAGCTTTGTGGCTTGCCAAGATGTAGTTTGACAAATTCCAAACAGGCTTTTTTAATTATTTGTTATTCTTTGGTCATCTCCCATGAAGTCCACTTTGGCTCAAACAACGACGGATGGTACAATCTGATACTGTTGTTCCTTGAGCTTGAAGTTCATCTTGAATCTCTTTAGAAGTTTTTCTGAGTTGCTTTGTTAGCATTCGTATTATCCATCTCTTTGATTTGTCATCAATTTTCCTCCTGCAGCCACATCCAGGGAGGTTGGCTACAGTCTCATGGACCTCAAATTTCTGAAAAGTATGTGCAACTGTAGTCACAGGAACATCAAGCTGCTTGGAGATGGTCTTACAGCTTTTACCTTGAAGATGCTTGTCTAAAATGTTCTTTCTGGTTTCCTGAGACAACTCTTTCCTTTGCTTCCTCTGGTCCATGTTGAGTACGGTACTCACCATGTCACCAAACAGTGACTACCTGCAGCCCGAAATATGGGCCAACTGACTGATTAAAAGATTGTGGACACCTATGATGCTAATTAGTGGACACATCTGCATTAACATGTCCCTTTGGTCACATTAATTTTAGTCGTTTCTAGGGGTACAATCATTTTTGTCCAGGCCTGTTTCATGACTTAATTTTTTTAATAATTCTGTTGAAGCACAGAAACATGGAACAGTGGTGAACTTTCCCAGGAGTGGGCAGCCAGCCAAAATGACCCCCAGAGAGCAGCGATGACTCATCTAAGAGGTCACAAAAGACCCCACAACCACATCCAAAGATGAGCAGGCCTCACTTGCCTCAGTTAAGGTCAGTGTTCATGACTCCACCATGAAAGAGAGACAGGGTAAAAATGGCCCGTTCCAAGACCATAACCACTGCTGAACAAAAACAACATTAAGGCACGTCTCAGTTTCGCCAGATGACATCTTCATGCTCCCCAAGACCTTTGGGACAATACTCTGTTGTCTAAAGTGGTTGAAAAGTTTAACTTTTTGGAAAGTGTGTGTGCCATTACATCTGGCGTAAAAGCAACACTGCATTTCAGAAAAAGAACATCGTAGCAACAGTAAAATATGGTGGTGGTGGTGTGATGGTCTGGGACCGTTTTGGCGCTCCAGGACCTGGAAGACTTGCTGTGATAAAGGAAAGCATAAAAAATCCTGAAGGAGAATGTCCAGCCATCTTTCTCAAACTGAAAGCAACTTGGGTTGTGCAGCAGGACAAAGATCCAAAACACACCAGCAAGTCCACCTCTGAATGGCTGAAAAAACAAATGAAGACTTTGGAGTCTGACCTGAATCCTATTAAAATGCCAAAGCATGACCTTAAAATGGCTGTCATTCATGCCAAAGTGGCTGAATGACAACAATTCTGGAAAATTCCTCCCCAGGAGTGTAAGAGACTCATTGCAAGTTATCAACAACGCTGGATTGCAGTTGTTGCTGCTAAGGGTGACCCAAACACTTATTAGCTTTAGGCTAACATCACTTTTTCACACAGGGCCATGTAGCTTTGCATTTTTTCTCCCTTCATAATAAAAATGTTCATTTCAAACTGCCTTTTGTGTTCAGCTGTGTTGTCGTTGACTAATATTTGCGTTTCTTTGATG